>MU187253.1:6195-75951 GCA_016904865.1 Pissodes strobi | reverse complement strand
CACGCATCTTCCAGTGACTGGCATGCTTCTGTGCGTGTAACACGCATGTGTATTCTCGCCTTAAAGATTATAAAATAGTATGCCAGTTGACATTCATTTCATGCTGACAATAGCCGTATTCGATTCACTACTTTGGATCAATTCAGATTGATCTAACTAAACAAAGATGGCATTTAAATGTCAATTGTCAATCGGCTTTTTGTTATTGTTTTCATAATTTCGTTTGACCTTGTCTCACTGAACTGAAATATCAGTTCAGTTTCAGTTCATTTTGAACTGGTCTCAATCGAATACGGCTCATATTAGAGATTCATTACTATACAGTGTGTCCGTCCTCTGATCAAGCTTCCTATTCCTATTTGTAAATTTTCCTATTAATGTTAAAAGAAAAAATAATTTTTCGTTAGAAAATGTTTCTCAATCCTAAAGGTTCTTAGTTGCAGTCAGAATTTTGAAGTAACCAACAAGGCTGATCAGAAATAAAGGCACGTGAAACTATTTCACCTTCATGTTCTCATTCTGTTAGGTAATATTAATTTTACAAAAGCACACATATTTGGTATGTAATTTGAATAAAGTACCTTTTTAGTGGTTACAAAAATTCAAAGGTCATTGAAAATTTAACTGACATTTTTTTTCTTAAAGATGGCTCTAAAATGCCATTAAAAAATGCCGGTTAGAGACAGGAGAGCGCAGTTCCCCCTGTATTTTATGAATATGTCTTCTTCTAGGACCTTTTGGTTCGCAATATTATGTATTGGTGCTTGCCATCTAAAGCCAAATCAGGAACCTAGCGTGCCAACCTCTATGTGTGCACATGCGCATGACTCTATCCTTGTTGCGTAAATGCGATTTCTATAGCAAACATATATTTTGGCGTGTCATTGTTTTCCTGCTAAAGATATTAATTTACAATATATTTTTTTAAATTTTGGTTGAGCTCGATAACTTTAGGTGGACTTTAAGGGTATAAAAAATATTATTATTACTATAATTATTATTGCTTAAAATTTCATAATACTGTCGCTTGTGACATGAGATCTCCCGAACTGCTGGTTATTAAGGAAAATGCAAATTCTTATTACATAGTTGTATTTATTGCACAAAACAAAACTAATCAACAATCACTGAAATATTTACAATATATTACAAAAGTCATGTAAAAATTACAAATAAATATTACGTATATAGGAGATACTAAAAAAATATCTAATAAATGTACAGAAGAAATAGAAAAATCTATATTAGGAACAAAATGCCAGGTCTAGAAAGCTTATTTCTTATTTATTTTTGGTAAACGTGCTTCACAGTATACATAATCGTTGTTAAAATAATGAAAAATACTCAGCACTACAGGCAACATCAGATCTATCGTCAGAAAAGAAGTATAGCCTATTAGGCAAAGTGCTATTTTCTAAAACACGTCATATATACGTTTGGACATAAAGAGAAATGCATTTTGCATGTACATGTACGTTGATTTAGACCACAAATTTCAATGTTCAAATTTATTGGTGCTGACAATCTAAATCCAAATATGTGACCTATCAGGAGTCGAGCGTGCCAGCCTCTACGTATGCACATGCGCACATTGCGTCAATATCTTTTAATTTACATATAGACATGTTTGAAGTATAAATTTATTAACTTAGAAGATCAATTATTATTATATTGCGAATACATACAAAATTTGGACATTTCAAAGTTTGACACAATCGGCAGTAGCCAGTCTTTAATTATGTCCAGAGTTTGCTCCCCAGCTATTGAAGAGGATCAGCGCGGTTGCTAAATTGTTGTTTTCGTCAGTTGTCAACGCCATTTTTGTTCTAATCATTTGTAACGTTCTTGTTATTTCTAACCTAACTCCCGATCTTTTTTCTGATCCGGCAACCGCGATAGTTGAGGAGCAGACTTTTTTCACTTGTTTTATTATTTGATTTTGTACCCTGGACGTTTCCACTTACCGTTGACAGGGCCGAATATACGAGGGTTATCAAGAAGGTTTGACATTTTTTGCGCTTTGATTCGTCTAACATTCGACGGTTTTTCCAGAATAATATTTAACTAGGTTTTTGAATAATTAAGGCTCAAAAATTGAGACAAACTAAAATTTTAAAAAAAGCTTAGCAAAGTTTTGTATTTTCATTTGAGGTTAAAGGACGTATCTTACGGGTTTTTTTTGAAAAGATTAAAAAAAGAATAAAAATTAACTAAAAAAAAGAAAAATACAGGTAAATAAATAAAAATAAAGTATGGTAAAATAATGCAAAGGACAATTAAGTAATTTGGTAAAAAGTGAATTAAAATAAGCTACGTGGAATTCAGTATGTTAAAGCTTTGGCTTCTAACAATCACCATCGAATATTTGCAGATGATAATATATCGAGATAAATCAAAATAATTGGAATAAAAAATTAAGCAAAATAGAGATAAATAAAATTAATATAAAGTGAGATAAAGTAGAACAAGATAAAGCTAAATAAATTGAAAATAAAGTGAAATAAAATAAAATAAAATAAAAGCACAACACAGTTAAATAAAATATAAATAAAGTGTAAAGGCCAAACTACAGCACCGAGAACCTGGAGAAAATCTACCATCAACTCTCACGTAAGCAAAGTTTAATTTGACGTTACTTTTTTCCTTCTCATATTTGTTAAAATTCGGCTAAGTAATCAATACTGAAAATAAATACAGTTGAGTGTGAAAAAAGTGAAGTATAATAATAAAGAAGAAAGTTAAGTAATTTGGAATAAAGTGAAATAAAATAAAATTAATAGCGTCAAGTTTTGGCTTCCGACAGTCATTATCAGAAAGTTGAGTAACTGTAGATATATTCACTATCCTCAAAAGCACTTCTAGTTGTTTTTTTTTCTTCAGAGACCTCTGAGGCTTGTAATACGCAAACTTTTGAGAAAGTTCCGTTAAAGATAAAAGCAAAATTGAAATAAAATGCTAAGCAAAGTTAAGCCGAGTTAAATAAATCGAAAATAAGGTGGGATCAAACGAACCAAGAGAAAGCTACATAAATTGAAAATAAAGTAAAATAAAATAAAAGCCAAACGCAGTTAAATAAAACATAGAGAAAGTGTAAATGCCAAACTAGAGCACCGAGAATGTGGATAAAAACTACCATAAGAAGCAACCAAAGTTCGATTTGACATTACTTTCTTTGTTTATTCCATTTCTTAAGGTTCGGCTGCGTACACAATATCGAAAACAATAAACTTTTAGTACCTATCAATCTGACGATGACATTTGAAAAAATATTAATTGACCGAAAGCAAATCGATAAAAATAAGGCAAAACAAAATATAAGAGGAAAACGAAGCTGAAATAATAATATGTAAGAAACTTATACGGAACAATTGTACATATACATCATTTTAAATTTTTAGCATCTAAAGTCACCATCAAGGATATAGAGTTAAAATGAACTAACAAAAATTAAGAAAAATACAGGTAAATAAATAAAAATAAAGTAAAGTAAAATAATGCAAAGGAAAGTTAAGTAATTTGGTAAAAAATAAATTAAAATCATCATCGAATATTTGCATATAAGAATGTATCGAGGTTAGGTAAAACAAAACAAAAATTAAGCAAAATAGAGTTAAATAAAAAGTAAAGCTCTTAAAGCTAAATAAATTGAAAATAAAGTAAAATAATCTAAAAGCAAAACATAGTTAAATAAAATATAAATAAAGTCTAAAGGCCAAACTACAGCACCGAGAACGTGGAGAAAATCTACAATATCAACTATTACGTAAGCAAAGTTTAATTTGACGATACTTCTTTTCCTTCTCATATATGTTAAAATTCGGCTGAGTAATCAATAATGAAAATAAATACAGGTAAATGTGAAAAAGTGAAATATAATAATGCAGAAGAAAGTTAGGTAATTTGGAATAAAGTGAAATAAAATAAAATTAATAGTTTTGGCTTCCGACAGTCATCATCAGATATTTGAATAACTGTAAATATGTTCCCTATCCTCCTCAAAAGCACTTTTTTCTTCAGAGACATCTAAAGCTTGTAATGTGCGAACTTTTGAGACACTCCCTGTATTACAAGTTCCGTTAAAGATAAAAGCAAACATGAAATAAAAAGTTAAGCAGAGTTAAATAAAACGAAAATAAGATGGGATAAAACGCAACAAGATAAAGCTACATAAATTGAAAATGAACTGAAATAAAAAAAAAATAAAATCAAAACACAGTTAAATAAAATATAAATAAAGTGTAAAGGCCAAACTACAGCACCGAGCACGAAGATAAAAATTACCATAAGAACCATTGCTATGATAAAGCAACCAAAGTTCGATTTGACGTTATTTTCTTTGTTTATTCCATTTCTTAAATAATGAACTTTTAGTACCTATCAAGATGACGATGACATTTGAAAAAATATTAATTGACTGAAGCAAATCTATAAAAATAAAGCACAAGCAAAATAAAGTTAAATAATGAAAATAAAGCAAAATAAAATAAAAGAGAAAAACGAAGCTGAAATAATAATATGTAAGAAACTTATACAGAAAATCAAAGCGCCAGTTACACAAAGGAATAATATGCCCTCTATAATATTACAAGCGGTAGCAGAAAAGCTCTAAATTCAAAATTGGATATTTAATTTCCGAGACTACTTTTTGAGAAATTGTAAATATATCCAATTACGTCACAAGGCACAAACGAACTATGTTTAATCAGGAAAAAAGACAAAATTAAATTAACTGCCTTTAAGTCATGTATCATTTTCAGTCACGAGGATTACATCCTTTGAAATTTTGGAAGTAAAAAATGAACCATCAAAAATTAAGCAAAATTCAGGTAAATTAAATAAAAATAAAGTAAAGTAAACGAATGCAAAATTAAATAATTTGGAAACAAAGTGAAATACATACAACGTTCATTGGAATTGAGTATGTTAACGTTTTGGCTTCCGACGGTCATCATCAGATATTAAAAGCATATAAAAATGTATCGAGATCAGATGAGATAAAGAAAAATTAAGTTAAATAACATACATTAAAAATAAAGCGAGATCAGGCACAGCAAAATAATGCTAAATTAATTGAAAATAAAGTCAAATAAAATAAAGTAAATATGAAAACAAAATCAAATAAAATATAAATAAAGTGTAAAAGCCAATTTACGGTGCATAGACAAAAACTACAATGTCAACTGTTGCTATGATAAAGTAACCAAGATAAATTTAAAAGTATTTTCTTTGTTTCTTGTATTTCTTAAAATTTGGCTGAGTACAGGTTCATTGATTACATTTACGTGGCTCTTCTGAAATTATCAGGAAAAAGAAATATCGTATCAAAAAATAGAAAAATATAGACAATTTCAACTTTTCTAATGGCATATTATGAAAAAATCCCAAAATTTATGTGTAAAACTTTTTTTTCTATCTTCAAAAATAAAGGCTCCAGGAGCCAAGTAAATATAGTCTGTGAAAATAACAAATTTTTAGCACCTACTAAGATAACCTTGAAGAAATATTAATTTTAGAAAAATAAATCCATAAAAATAAAGCAAAAGCAAAATAAAGCTAAATAATGAAAATAAAGCGAAATAAAATAACACGTGGAAACGAAGCTGGAATAATAATATGTGAGAAACTTATACAGAAAAATCAATGCGCCAATTACCAGTTACTCAAAGAAAATAAACAGAAACACCTAAAAAGACATTTCTTTGCAAATCCTACAGGAAGAGAGTCTTTAATTATTGTCATTCAACGTACCACACCGCATAAGGTAAGTTTTGATTTGCCCTGTATGATATTATAAGCTATAGTAGAAAATCTCTAATTTCAAAAATCGATATTTAATTTCCTAGACGACCTTTCGAGAAGCTGCAGATATTATATTCAAATGTGCCACCATCCTCGAAAACACTTTTAGAGGCTTTATCAGAGACCTCTACGGAAATAATAAACATTAAAAATTGTTGGATGCCCTCGAGCTTGCAATATGCAAACTTTTGAAAAAAAAGCCTGTATATAAAACGTCCTGTCAATGATTAATGAAAAATCTTTTTGTAAGAAAACAACATTTGAAGAATGTTTGAGAAATTTTATAACATGCTAAGTAAAATATAATTCAAGAAACCACTAGTGAAATGCAATAAGAAACTTTCGCGATAACCCTCGTATTTAATATTTAAAAGTTCAAACACTTAGTATATATTGCAGTAAAGGTGGTGATTTCCCGTAGTGCTGCTAACAGAACAAACTCTTACATTATAAAAATATGGTGTAGAAGCTTCTAGCCCAAGTTCTTTGGTACCGTTCTATTCTAAAACTATCATTATTGCTTATAAATTAATTAATTATTAAGAATTTTAATTGTGTTCTCTACTTTCCGACGTCACGTCGTCCTCCTGCTGCCCGAGGTTACCGACCAGCGTCGGATGATAATAATTAAAATAAGGAAACAGTTGCATCGAATTAGAGTATTGTTGGCACAGGTTCAACATGGACTCCTGCAAAGTCTTCGGATATTTCTGAACCATCGTTTTGCTCAGCTGATCGTAAACGAAAAAATCCGCTTTGTTCGGCTCTGTGTAGTACGCAGCTTTTTGGTACATCGGCGGCTTCTGCTGGAGAAAGATGGGCATGTCGTCTTTGACCAGAACTTTTACCGCCACTTTTCGAGCGTTCGAGTTGAGCATGTTCGATTCCTGCATTTGGAGCTGTTTCCTTTTGGTTTTGTATCTCCGATTCTGGTACCAAATTTTGACCTGCAATAAAATAATAATTTTATACGTTACTTCTATAAATTCTATATAAAATCTAATTTCGATGCATGTAAGAGTTATGTGACGTGATTAACGCTGCATTTTTTATTGGATATTTAAATATTGGCGCTTGAAATATGACATATTAGAAATACTTTTTGCATCGCCACGGTATGTTTATTAGGATCGATAATTATGTAATTAATTTAGTAGTAAGCCGTGGACAAACAATTGAACAATCAATAATGATCGCTGTCATAATGGTTGTCAACTGTCTACTTGTAAATGACATTTGATGGCAGTGATGCCAATTTATAGGATTTCTCCCCAGTTTTAGGAGTGTTTTTGTATTAGAAGAAACGGACAATTGCACAATTTCACTTACTTGCTACATGACGAGACACGAAAAATTAATAATAAATATGAGTTTAAAGAGAAAATAGGAAACAACGCATTAAATTAATTAAACATGTCAAGCAAACATCCATTTTTTCATAAAGCATTTGTTTTCTTCCCATATTTTCCATCCCCGACCTCATAAACTGAACTCTTTCGCCATTTTTTCACCGAAAACCGCGTTTCTCTACCTTTTTTTTCTTATTTTGTTTTATAATACTTTTATTAACTTTCCGAACAATTGTTTACGTTTTTTTAAATTTTTCCCATTTTTTCGAAAATTTTTGGGTATCCGTGGAGGTTGGCGGGTGGTCGTATAATTCCTTCCCCCACTGATTACCCCGTGAACCGAGGTCATCGCTTGTCAGATTTTTGATCCGTAGCTCCGTTGCAGATCTATCGGTAAAAAACAGTTTTTTCCCACAATACCCCCTTAAATTAGCGTCCCGGTCCGCCCCATGCGGTTAAAGGTAGGCTCCCATGAAGTGCACCTAGGATAAAAATTTCGACCTCGTAGCCCTTCTCGTTCTCCTCGTACTGAAAATTTCAACCTTCTAGCTATAATGGAACATGCTTAATTAAAGGGGCGATTCACTTTAATAAGCATTTTTTCTGACTTTACCCTGGCTAAAGTAGTTTCACTTCAATAATCGAGTGGTTTCAGGTCCGGTGTCCGAGCCGGCCACCCTCTTGTTCATCATCAGTTCTGCGTTTAGAAAATGTCCTACTGTTAGATGCTGATGAAATTGTTAAAATTTGACTGAATTGATTTAAATTATTAAATATGGCAAACAGGTTGAATAAATCGAACAAACAAAAAGAAACAAACAAGTGAAATAGTTATTAACCCCAAACACAAATAAAAGTATACGCGTGTAATTACAAATAGAATTGAAACACTCTGTACATTAATAACCATTAGGGTTTGATTTTGATAAAATATTTTATAAAAAACGGATCGTATTCTAATTTGTTAAAGAACTTTTACAAGCAAACGTTGAATGTCTTCGATATCGAAGCCCTGTGAATTTTGATTAATGTAGACCGACCTTTAGAAATAACCGAGCTCTGTCATTAGCGTCATTGTTGTCAGATTATTATTTGACACATGTCAAAACGTTTAACGTTAAATTAATCCTTTGGATGGAACCAAAATCAAACGAAAATAAATTTCATTGACAAACTATACTTACTTGGGTTTCAGTGAGTTTCAGTGCAGCAGCCAAATCCGCTCGCTCGGGCCCGCTGAGATACCTTTGCTGGCTAAAACGGCGTTCCAACTCGAATACCTGCGCATGCGTGAACGCTGCTCGTGATCTCTTCTTGCGATTGGGTTGGCTGCTGCCGCCGGATTCTCGCCCGGAGTCCTCCGGCGAGAGGCGGGGTGACGCGTAGCCCGGAGGCAAGACGGGCAGGCCTGGACTACGGGAATCTGCAAGAGACGGATGGATACTTGTAATATTACCGGAAAACGATATAATATTAATGCAATTTGAAAGCTAAGGCGTAGTATGACTGAGTATATATTAACCGAAAGGTGTAAGTTTTGGGTTTAAATAATAATTATAATGATACCTTTGAGATACTTCAATTGTTTCATGCCAGAGGTTCACCCTGTGTATAGGTAACTGTTCGACAATCTACAGGTTTTAGGGTGCTAAGAGGCCGTCGAGTTAAGTTGGAAATATTTTGTTATTTGAGATTTGAAGTCGAGGAAACTACTAAATTAATAATGTAGGAGAGAGTCGGGTTCTTTCTACAATGACACGAGCACCTAGCGAAAACTTTCGAAATCTGAACAAAAGGACAATGGCGATAACAAAAGGGTACTGATTGAAACGGATTTGAGACTCCATTAACAAAAGTAATTTTGCTAAATTTCCTTGATAGTTGAGTGCATGTCATTGTCTAAAATCTAAAGCATATGAGAAAATATTAACACAATGGTCTTTCTAAACAACCTTCTTCTAAACATTATTCACGCTATTTTTGTGTCAATAGATTTTCGCGTGGGTTCGATGACGTGACAAAGGACATTATAAATTGGTGGATGATACAACCTGCCACCTATCTTTTGAGGCTTTTAACTTAAAAGCTTTTCGCACTTTCGGTATACGTGTTACTTAATTTCAGTAATTGCTCTAATATAATCATTTTCTATACACACAAAAGATCAGAGGGAGACTAGTGGCTTTCATTTAGAACACATTAAAATATTGGTTTCTAATGCGGGGTAATGGTTTATGTTACGAAAACTGTTGGCGCGATCACGCGTGACCGTTTTGAAACACTACTTTGGAAAGGAGCGAGAATTGCTTTAAAAAATGTATTTATAAATAATTTATTTAATTTAATAACTCTCCAGAACGCTTTTAAGCATTTGAAGAGGCTAATTGAATAAGTAAAAAGGTTAGAAAACGATGTTCAAAAAAGTTATTTTAACAAGTGGCCTGCTCGATTCCCTGATCTGATACCTCTGGTTTTTTTTCTTAGCGGTAGTAGTGCTTTAGCGAATTACAGAAACAGATGTGCGATATAACAATAAGTCCGAAAACAAGAAGTTTGAATGGAAATTAAAAACACACCTAACTCCAATTTAAACAAAACCAAAAATATGCCAGAAAACAAGCCAATGGGGCACCCATACCTAGTAATAAGGATGACATGTGGATTTTAAAATTATAGAATTTTATTTGTATCAATCGAGCTTCCAACTTTCGAATTTCCCCATTTTTTTTTGTATTTCGTTATTTTATTTTCGAACTTTATGTTTTATGCTCGGGAACTTTTCTATCACTGGAATGTTTGATTTTCGAGCATTTGGAATTATGGTTTCGGACTTATTGTCATCTGAAATTATCATTTTTGAAATATTGCTGATTATTGTCTTTCAATTTCATATTGGCCGAGCTAATTTCCAATCGAAATTTGTATTAGTCCAACTTGTAATTTTAGAATTTTTCTCTTTAGTTTTATCGTTATATTTTTTTTCGTCTTTTAAATTTTGTATTTTCGAACATTTAGTAGGTAACTACTTAGTTAAATCGTTTCTCGAATTTTTGATTATGAAAATCTTGGTTTCGTTTTTTTTATGCGGTCATAATTTAAAATTCTTATTTTTGATATATTTCTGATTATCGAAGTAATTTCCATTCGATATTTTTGTAGATCCTACTTTCAATTTTCGATTTTTTCTTTTTCGTTTTATCGTTAATTTCGAAGTTTTACTTTCGATTTTGTGTTGATTGAACTTATTTCGGTTCGAAATTTGTATCGATCCGACATCCAGTTTTCGAATTTTTCTCTGTCGTTCTGTTTTTGTAAGTATATACTTTCGAACTTTATGCTTCAGATTTTTTTTTATATTTTATTACCGAACATTTGAAATATTCGAAATTCTTACTTTTGAATTTTTATGTCTTCTCATTTGAAATGTGTATGACCTTTATATTTTTGCATTTTGATTTACTACGTTTGACTATTTAAAAAACGTAAAGAAAATAATCAGAAAGCTAATAAAAGTATTATAAAACGAAATGAAAAAAATATATAATAAAAAAACGTAAAAAAATGTTCGGAAAGATAATAAAAGTATTATAAAATGAAATAAGAAAAAAAATAAACAAAACTTGTTCGGAAAGTTAGTAGAAGTATTATAAAACAAAATAAATAAAAAAAAATAAGTTAGAGAAACGCGGTTTTCGGCGAAAAAAAAATTTAAAAAAAACTCCTAATTCAGAACTTTCACTTCAGTTGTGTGCCTATAAAAGTGAGGCACATATATTTTGTTCAATTTCGTTTTGTTTCTGTGATTTTTGTATTTTTGCATTTCGATTTAATTTTCATCGAGCTTTTGTCAATCCAATTTGCAATTTTCAATTTTTTTATCTTTCATCTTACCTTTGTAAGATTGTAAGTACCTACTTTCGAACCTTATGCTTCGGACCTTTTTTAAATTCGTATATTTTATTAAGTATCGAGCATTTAAAATATTCAAATTTCCTTCTTTTTTGGTTTTTGATTTAATTATGTTTCAACTAATGTCCATTCGAAATTTTTGTCAATACAACTTTCAATTTTCGACTTTTTCCTTTTCGTTTTATGGTTAATTTTGAAGTTTTTTACTTTCGATTCTGTTTTGGTTGAACTTATTCCCTTTCGAATTTTTTATCTTCGTTTTGTCATTGTTTTTGAAAATTTCTATTTTCCAAGTTTATGCTTTGAATGTTTTGCGATTCAAATTTTATAATTTCGAGAATTTTCAATTAAGAATTAACGTTTTTCCATTTTTTTCTAAACACTCATTCTGTTTTTCAGTTATGCCCTTCAAATATTTGTAATGTTTGTATTTTTGATACAACTAATTCAAATTTTTGTCATGCAACTTGGAATTTTCTTTTTTTGAAGTGAAACTTCTTTAGCGAGAGTCAGAAGAAATTGAACGCTTATCAAAGTTGAAATGGTTATCAAAGTAAAACGCCCCTTCAATTAAGCATGTTCCAGTATAGCTAGAAGGTTGAAATTTTCAAGACATGTAGCCGGGGCAAAATGAGGATCCTGGACCCCGTAACCCCCCCCCCCCGCCCTTCGTTCGGCCAGGATATGGGGGAGAAGAAAAAAAAACAAAAATAATTAATTTCGAGAGTACGCACTCAAAAAATACGTTTAACCATATAAAAAATGTAAAAAACATGCTCAGAAAGCTAATAAAAATATTATAAAACAAAATAAAAAAATAATAAAAAAAAACGAAAAAAAAAAATTGGAAAGATAATAAAAGTATTATAAAACGAAATAAGAAAAAAAATTAATAAAAAAAACTAATTCAGAACGTTAATAAAAAATAGAGAAAAGCGGTTTTCGGCGAAAAAAAAGTGCAAAAAAGAAAATACGAAAATAAAAAAAAATCAACTCCTAATATCTCTTTCAGAAGTTTCACTTCAGTTGTGTTTTTAGAAAAGTGAGGCACATATATATTTATTTCAATTTCGTTTTGTCTTTGTGATTTTTGTATTTTTGCATTTCGATTTAGTTTTCATCGAACTAATGTCTATTCGAGGTTTTTGTCAATCCAATTTGAAATTTTCAAATTTTTTATCTTTCGTTTTTCCAAGTTTATTCTCTGAATCTTTTGTGATTCAAATTTGATATTTTCGAGAATTTTCAATCAAGAATTAACGTTCTTCCAATTTTTTTCTAAACACTCATTCTGTTTTTCAGTTATCCCATTCAAATATTTCTATTTTTGATACAACTAATTCAAATTTTTGCCATCCAACTTGGAATTTTCTTTTTTTTTTCTATTTCGTTTTGCCTTTGTGCGTTTATATTTTTGCATTTCGATTTAATTTTGATCGAACTAATTTTCATCGAGTTTTTCGTCAATCCAACTTGTAATTTTAGAATTTTTTACTTTCGTTTGGTCTTTTTAAGTATTTACTTTATGCTTCGGAACTTCTTATTATTCAAATTTTTTCCTATCATTCAAATATTTTTATTATCAGACATTTGGAATATTGAAAATTTTTCCTACTGACTTATCTGTCTTCTCATTTGACATCCTTGTGATTTATTTATTCTTACATTTTGATTTAATTATGATTGAACTAATTACCATTTGAAATTTTTGTTATCATTCGAATATTTTATTATCGAGCATTTGGATTCTTTGAA
Source organism: Pissodes strobi (assembly GCA_016904865.1). Taxonomy (NCBI): domain Eukaryota; kingdom Metazoa; phylum Arthropoda; class Insecta; order Coleoptera; family Curculionidae; genus Pissodes; species Pissodes strobi. The sequence goes on along the minus strand of MU187253.1, from coordinate 63,139 downwards.
ATACTTCCTTTTTAATTTTTGTGTTATCATTTGATATGTTTGTAATTTTTATATTTTTACATTTCGATTTAATTATTATTCAACTAATTTCCATTCGAAATTTTTGTCAATACAGCTTGTAATTTTCGAATTGTTTTATTTTCGCTTTGTTCTTTTTAGTATTTACTTTCCAACTTCATGCTTCGGAACTTTTTATCATTCGGATATTTTATTATGGGGCATTTGGAATATTCGAAATATTTCCTATTCAAATTTCTCTATTTGCGATTTACTTATTTTTGCATTTCGATTTAATAATGATTGAATAAGTTTCCATACGAAATTTTTGTCAATCCAATTTTGGTTTTTTTACTTTCGAACTTTGTACTACCGAACTTTTCATCATTCGTTTTATCTTTGTTATCGAGCATTTGGAATTTTAAAAATTCTTCCTATTGAATTTTTTGTCTTCTCATTTGGCATCTTTGTGATTTATTTAGTGATGCATTTCGATTTATATATTTAATTATGATTGAACTAATTTTATTTGGAAATTTATTTGTCAATTTAACGATTTTTTATTTTTTTTTTTTTTTTCTTTGCCCTTTTGAAAGGTTCTACTTTCGAACTTTATGCTGTGGATCTTTGTGATTCAAATTTTCTATTTTCGAGCGTTTTAAATTAGAAATTTTAAAGTTTTTCTAACTTTTAATTTTCGAAATCCTTGATTCCCATTTTTTTGTTATACAGACATACTGTCATTTGTAGTTTTCGACTTTTAGAATGTTTGTATTTTTATTTCATTTCAATAAAATTATTTAAAATTTTTGTCCAACTTTCAATTTTACTCTTTCATTTTGTCATTGTATTTGGAAGTTTCTACTTTCGAACTGTATCCTCTGAATTTTTATGATTTAAATTTTGTATTTTCGAGCATTTTAAATTAGGTATTAACGTGTTTCCTTAACTTTGTTATCCTAATTTGTTTATTTATAATGAAAATATTATACAGGGTCTCAAAAGCAAACGCCAATGTAAAGTTACTTTTTGAAATGCAATACCGTGTATGTTATTGCATTGTTGAAATCATCAGAAAATTCTAGATGTTTCATTTATGATATTCTTTAACTATCTTCAACCGTTTACGAAATATTGACAATTGTATGTCGATAAATTTGATAAATTTTGTCAATCTGAAGAACGCGCGAAGGGTTTCTACTAAAACACGGCAAAAGTAACACTAAGAAATTCATTGCAAAAATCTAAATGAGCACATATTTTTTTCAATGAATTTTCTCCTATGCATTGTCTATAGATTCGTTTTTGTCTCTGTATTGCAGCTAAATTAGATCTTTGACTTCTTGCATTTAATAATTAATTATTTTTTTATGTAATTTTCTCCCTAATTTTCTCCTATTCGATTCACCGTTAGTTGCTTTTCATCCTTTAATTTATCTTTTAAAAACCCCCAAAGAAAATTATCTAGAATAGTTAAAACTGGACTGTTCGGTGGCCATCTGGAGTGCCCAGATTGCTGAAAGTAAAAATTATGGATACCGAAATGACACAGCAAAAAATTTTAAATTGGCTTATGAACAGGTTGTAAATGTGGAAAAGGGGGTATACGGCTTTTTGACGGCTCGTATTTGCCCCCTTTAACCCTGAGATATTTGATAAAAATGACTTTGCTTCTGCAGAAGGCTCAAAATGTATAGAGAAAACTCCTGCTAAAGCGCACCCGCCTTCGTCCCGGCCATCTACAAGCCGACAGGTAGTACTTGATGAACAAATCCAGGAATTGTATTTTACTCCGAATCCATAACATCTGATGAGTCAATATTTGTTATTAAACTTTTACCAATTCCAAAATTCAAGGGTATCCTGCCATGGAAGAACATGCGCGAAAAATATGGATAAGAAATAGTGACCAGCACTCCGTTTATAGATGAGCACTGAAAAAAGATCATGCGTGCAGTTCACAGGCGGTAGAAGTGACACCTTTATAAAACTAAACCAAGCGGTCACCCATCTAAGTACTAACCACGCCCGGCGTTGCTTAACTTCAGTTATCGGACGAGAACTACTGTTTACTTTTTACTCGTAACTAACACGTAATAACTGTAAAACTTTGTTCTATCTCATTCGCTTGCAGGCAAAATCCTATAGATCACTTTTTAGTGTCGCTTTTTCGCTTCATCGAGTCTCAAATCACAGCCGTGCTAAAGACGGTTTCACTTCAAAAAAACGAAAAGTCAGTGGCTTCAGTAAAAAGAAAAGTTATAAAGGAAGAGTCCATAAACAACAAAGAAAACTGAAGTGGCGAATAAAAGAGTATTTAAAAGAAAAGCGGGTAAAATTGAGAGTGACAGGGAATCAAACCGTAATCTTGATGAAAAAGAGTTGAGTTGGACGTGTGGTGGTGTATTTATTATGGTGATACTGGCAAAAATAGAACACTGTGGTAGGCTTGGTGGTAGGGGAAAGTCGGATAAGTTGACGCAGCGGGTAAGTTGACGGAAAACCAAAACATATTGGTTTTAGACAGGGTAAATCTACTTCTACAAATCTAACATTGTATCATAACTACATTGTCGAGGCTTTCGGGGATGGATATCAGGCGGACTCCATCTATACCGATTACTTGAAGGCCTTTGACACTGTCATTCTCCCCTTACTTATTTTTAAGTTGAAGTGTTATGGTTTGGTTCCCTGAGTGGCTTCTTTCTTGGCTAGAAAGTTATCTAAGCAAGAGAGTTCAGTTTGTCTATATTAGGGGTTCACTCTCAGTTCAAATTTTGGTCACATCAGGGGCCCCGCAGGGTTCCCATGTGGGTCCTCTTCTTTTCAACTTGTTTATTAATGATATTTATGGAATAATTAAGTTTTGCCTATTTTTGTTATTTGCCGATGATATGAAACTATACTTAAGAATTTCAAACTTATCTGATTGCCTTAGGATGCAGGAGGACCTCAATTCACTATATAACTGGTCTCTATCTAATGGCTTGCATCTTAATAAAGATAAATATGTTTTGTTGTTTCTTTTGCTAAATCTAAGACTGTTTTTGCATTTGACTATCATATTGATGCAAAGGTTCTTTCGAGGGTGACTGAAATTAGGGATTTAAGCCGAGAATAACAACCGCAAAGAAGCGACAACATAAATCCCGCTCAAAAATTTGGAGTGGAAGGTAAACCGGCCAACTGTCATCTCCACTTGCTTGTCAGTTTGTTTAGTCCGAGATTTGTTTAGTACAGTAGTCGACGACAAAATTTTTGCGAGAACGTCACTTTTCTTTGGTTTATTTTTGTGTTAATTATTATTGAAGTGACTTCTTTAGCGAGGGTAAAGTCAGAAAAAATTAAACGCTTATCATAGTAAAACGCTTTTTAAAGTGAAACGCCCCTTTAATTAAGCATGTTCCATTATAACTAGAGGACTGAAAATTTCAGAACATGTAGCCGGGGTAAAATGTGGATCCTGGATGAAAACTGGACACCGTAACCCACCGTTCGACCGGGAGAGGGGGGAGAAGAAAAAAAACTAAACTCTAATTTAAGGGGGATTGTGGGGGGAAAAAGGTTCTTTAGCGATATCTCTGCAACGTAACCTCGAACCGAAAATCTGACAATCTGACTGGGTAAAAAACGTAAAAAATTGTTCGGAAAGTTAATACATGTATTAAAAAACGAAATAAAAAAAAATAAAAAAAATGTTAGAGAAACGCGGATTTTGGCAAAAAAAAGCGAAGGAGTTCAGCTACGAGGTCGGAGATGGAAAAAATGGGAAGAAATTTTTTTATTTTTTATTTTAATGGAAAAAAAACTGAAAACAAAGTAAGAAAATGTTTGGAAAGTTAATAAAAGTATTATAAGAGGAAAGAAGAAAAAAAAATAATATAAAAAAGGTAAAAGATTGTTCGGAATGTTAATAAAAGTGTTGTAAAACTAAATGAGAAAAAAATAATAAAAAAAGGAATAAACTGTTCGGACAATTAATAAAAGTATTATAAAACGAATTTAAAAAAAAACTAATAAAAAAAAAAGAAAAACGCGATTTTCGGCAAAAAAAAGTTGAAAAAAAAAACAAAAAAAAAATAAAAAAAAGGTCGAAACCGGGGCCAAAAGTTGAGAAACAAAATCTTTAAAGGAGATAAAAACTCAATTCCCAATATCTCTTTTAGAAGTTGCACTTCAGTCGTGTGCTTATAAAGGTGAGGCACACAATTTTTTTGTAAAATATTTTTTTCTACTCTTATAGTAAGCACTTTCTCACGTATGGTTTACTTAATAAGTAAAAAAATACTTACACACAAGTATGCGTAAAGAATACTAACGCAGAGTCGTACGTTATAATGCATAGTGTGCCAATCAAATTAGGTTTTAAACCGCTCAAATCGCGAGACTTCTCGGCATCGCGTTACCTGTGCTTTGATATTTTTGGCAATTTTTATTGTTTGTATTGTTCGGTGTTCGGTGACAGCAACATTATTTAAGAGTTGATGTTCAAATCGGTAATAAGTATTAGTATTATTGGCATTTTAAAAATAGTCTTAAAAAAGTATAGTACACTACTTGAATGAAAATTTGCTTATTACAAACTCGTTCGATTACAGCTCACGCTCAATCTGTTTGCAATAAGCTACTTCATTCTCGTTATGTAATATACTATTGTGAACTGTGTCTATCTTCTAAAAATAGATTTGGTTAGTTTAGGTTAGTCGCATAACATACTTTCGGTTAGTTTCACTTAGTATTAACTTATTTTAGTCATTTGAACCGGTTCCGATACCTCATAATCAATTATGATAGATTTGATTAGTTTGGGTTAATAGTCTAATCAACTCTCGGTAAGTTTCACTTATTCTCAACTTAGTTTAGTCATTTCACGCGGCTCCGATACGTTATAATCAATTTTAATACATTTGGTTGGTTTAGGATAGTCGTCGAATCAACTTTGGGTTAGTTTCACTTAGTGTCAACTTATTTTACTTTTTTGAGCCGTTTCCGATACGCTATAAACAATTTTAATAGATTTGGTTAATTTGGATTAGTCGATTGAACTTGCGATTAGTTTCACTTATTTTCAACTTATTTTACTTATTTGAGCCGGTTCCGATACGCTATAAACAATTTTAATAAATTTGGTTAGTTTGGGTTAGTCGTCCAATCAACTTTCGGTTAGTTGCACTTAGTCTCAACTTATTTTAGTCATTTGAACCGGTTGCGATGCGTTTTAATCAATTTTGATAGATTTGGTTAGTTTGGGTTAGTCGTCGATTCAACTTTCGGTTAGTTTCACTTATTCTCAACTTATCTTAGTCATTTGAAGCGGTTCCGATACGTTATAATCAATTTTAATAGATTTGGTTAGTTTGGGTTAGTCGTCCAATCAACTTTCGGTTAGTTGCACTTAGTCTCAACTTATTTTAGTCATTTGAACCGGTTCCGATACAATATATTCAATTTTGATAGATTTGGTTAGTTTGGGTTAGTAGTCCAATCAACTCTCGGTTAGTTTCACTTATTATCAACTTAATTTAGTCAATTGAAGGGGTTTCGATACGTTATAATCAATTTTAATTGATTTGGTTAGTTTGGGTTAGTCGTCGATTCGACTTTCGGTTAGTTTCACTTAGTCCCAACTTATTTTAATCATTTGAAACGGTTCCGATACGTTATTATCAATTTAAATATATTTGATTAGTTTGGGTTAGTCGTCGATTCAACTTTCGGTTAGTTTCACCCATTCTTAACTTATTTTAGTCATTTAAAGCGGTTCCGATACGTTATAATCAATTTTAATAGATTTGGTTAATTTGGGTTAGTCGTCGAATCAACTATGGGTTAGTTTCACTTAGTCTCAACTTATTTTACTTATTTGAGACAGTTCCGATACGATATAAACATTTTTAATAGATTTGGTTAGTTTGGGTTAGTCGTCCAATCAACGATACGAAAATTTCGTAACGCGAGATGAAAATATAAACCATGTCGTGATGAAACCTTGAAAAATCACTCTCATGAAACCAAAGAAGTATTCACTGCAAAAAGGTTAGATCGCGACAAATCAGTAAACTCTGAGTTAAACCGTTAAATCCTAAAAGATAACTGCTATTCATAATACATATCTAATAAAGTAAGTAATAAACATGTAATTAATTACTAGTTTTATCGGTGTATAGCATTTTTTTCCCTTCATTACATTTCTCTCAGTGTATTAAACCGGTCATCTGTCACATATGACAAATTGAACTTGGCTCTCCAACTTCAAAGGTGCCGACGGCTTTTGTCGCTTCTCTGCGATTGTTATCCTCGGATTTGAATGTGCTGTTTGATCAAGCAGGACCAAGCGGCAGACACACTCAAAAAATTCAAAATATAGAGAAGAAGCAGCAGATTTTCGGTAACAAAGAATCCACAGATTCAGATAATGAGGAACCGAAAATAACGAAGAAGTGCAAAGTATCAGTAGATCCTTTGCCAAGAAACTAGAAAAGTCTGACGGAGAAAAAAATGGCCATTTGAAAAACCTGCAAGAGCACCGAAACAAACTCGAAAAAGCTTCTACTGCACTCTATCAAGTTGACTCTAAGAAAAACAAATTACTCAGGCAGGTAGAAGAGTTAATGGCTAACCTCCAAAACATCCAAGAAGATAAATGCGTTCTCATGAAAACATTAGACGATACAGTAGATAAATTGGAGAATTCTGAAGAAGCACTTAAGGAAGTGAAGGCAGAACTTTACAATATCAGGAAGCAACACAACCTCTCAAAGTCCAACAGAAACTAGGAAAGAGTTGGAGAAAATTCAAGAGGAGAAAACCGTGGTATCAAACTTTCCGGATTTAAATAACAACGAGTTGAGGAAAGTGACACAAGAAAAATATCAAATTTTAGAGGCGTTGGAAATGAGTAATAGAGATAAGTTGGATTTGGAAGAAAAAAATAAGGACTTAATTAAAAATTGGCTTGTTGCGAAGCTCTTTCGATGATCTAAAGGAGGAAATGCCCAAATTGTCGCGAGAATTCAAAGTGCTACTCAGAACGAAAATGAGACATCTGATAGTACTGGAAATTAATTAAAGGAATGTAATAAAACATATCAAATATTGTTGTTGGAGAATCGCGAGTTGTGCAAGCATTTGGAGATCGCCAAGACAGACAACTTCGAGGAAGTGCAAAAGAATCCCAATGCTAATAGAAATGAGGGCGTGGTAAAAAGATAGACAATATCAGCTAGAATAATAACCAGTAAGGTAAGGTGGGGTAAGAACGTACCAAAAAATGAATAGGTGATTTCGTAAATTCATTTAGTGCTTGATATTATTGTAATAGGATTGCCTGCTTAGGAGAGTTAACAGGTTGTGATATGCTTTATTGAGTAACATCAATAACAATTTGAAAATAATAGGTTTATCAAAAATATTGTAATTTTTATTTCTTTGGTGCAAAGTACGCACTTGCCTCACAATCTCGGGGCAAGTGCGTGTTCGGTAATATTTTGCCTTATATGTACTGACCTATAAATGGGGCAAGAGCAATCATCTCAATGGAGGGGTAAGAAACTAAATGATTTTTGCATAAAATATAGCTAAGTACTTAAGTAATAACTTAACTCTTTCTACTGCCTACTGTTCAGATACGTCTATAGCACTTGAGAAAACATACTTTTGATTATCTCTATATGGTACCAGTTTGGGTTGTTCTAATTGTTGCATAATATCCGACAATAAAATTGAACATTTATCTTGTTCTGAATTCCCACGGTTTTTGCATTTTTCGTAAACATGTTACTTCAGCCTCATCATCAGCCTCATCATTAGCTAATACAAAGTCTCCGTTCAGGATTTTAGGAAAATCTGTTCCCCCGTAGGTGATGATATAATTTGGTAAACTTCAGAATCTTCAAGCTCTGACATTTCATCAAACTCGGTTATTCTGTTCTCACTTGGATCACTTTTCCATGATTCAAGGTCGCTTTCTTCTGAATCACTTTTATTGGCGACTGTGTCTTCTTTGTTAAATCTTGGGTTCGACCCCAGTTTTGACTGCTTTCTCTCGAAATTCTAAAACATCTTTGTTTGTTATTACTTCTGCCCCTGAACAAATACGTTTTCTGGGTTGCTTTGAGGGAACTTGATCTCGTTTTAACGATTTCAACAAGAGTTCTTCAAATGTAACTTTTGTCACATTTTCATATTCAGCTGAAATATTTTCATCTTGTACTGTTGTGGATGAAGCCAAAGAAAACAAATCATTGGCTTACATTTGGTGAGAGCTTGGAGATATGATGCCATTAGAGTCGCCCTGACCATGTGAGGATGTTGACGTTTCATTACTGACACTAGAGTCGCCCTGACCATGTGGGGATGTTGATGGTTCATTACTGACACTCTCTGTTTGTAAAGATGTCCACTTTTTTAAAGCAGTCGGATCATAAACTTCTACAGGGATTACATTCCGGTTTACTGGACAAATACCGGCTTTTTTGAAACCATTCACTAATATTTCAGGATTTGTTTCGGTCCATATTTCGCCGATGAGCTTGGAAAAAATACTCTTGGGAATTTTAATGCCTACATTTTTGCGTTGCCAGTCTACTAACTTAGCGTCCCACCGACTACGCTCAAATCTAAAGGCTGCCATACGTGGCTCGTATGTGGAGGCAGTTTCAATCTAGTTATGTCATTTGCAATGGCAAGTTGAACAAGATCAGCACTTAAATGTGTAGCATGTCCGTCATATATGACCAAAACTGGACTTTCAGGAGGCAATTAACTTATGAAACTTTTTCCAAAATAATTTTGCGTATGTAGTATTTGGGAATTCGGGTCCAGCTGGTGCTACCCACTGGTCCCCTACATGCCCTTAAAAATGATTAGAGGTGGAGCCTTCATTCCACTTGCACTGCAGCACATTAAAATTGTAGTGTTTTGTTTACCGGGTCCACTCGTCGGTACAGTTGATGGAAGTCCTCTTTGCCCAACAATTTTGGTCTTAGACGGGTCGGAGCAAAAACTGCTCTCATCCATATTCCAAATCTGACAAGGTCTGTTTTCCAATCCAAGCTCCTGTACTGTTTTTTCTAATAAGTCGAAGTATTTATTAATCAAAAATGGATCCATGTTCTTTTTCCTGGCAAACTCAACACTTTGCGGCGTTTTGATAGAGAGATTGTGTCGACGTTTAAAGTTCAAAAACCAGTCTTCTCCTAGATGTCCACTTTTAAATTGGGTTTTAATCTGGTTTATTTTAACATATTTGCCTACTCACTGTAATAACTTTTTCCTGGATAAACCGAATCCCTATTTTTCCAAGCAGCGAATGCAGTCAGCCAATGACTTCTCTTGTTCATAACTAAGGCCTATTTTCCGGCCGTATGTACTGCTCTTATGGTCGCTAATGGTATTTATAGGGATATTGTATATGGCGCTAGCTCTATACGCTGTCATAGTACCACTTCTCACGTAATTCACGACCATCTCGAGTATTTCAGCAGAATAGCCTGCTCCTCGTTTAGTTTTACGAATATAAATTCGCATCATGTTGATGTCTGAAAAGAAAATAATCATTGCATTCGGTGCTGCATGGGGCAAGTGCGCTCTATAACGCTCTTGCCCGGGAAAAATGTACTGCACTAGCCCCATTAGCGACAATAGCCGGGGCAAGTGCGTCATATCAACAAAAACAACAATTTAGATTAGCAACTGCAAGAATACTTCTTAGGTTAGTAAAACAGCTTAATTAATAAAATTATTAATTAAATATGCACTAGTTCCCCAATGTTTATAGATTAAAGAAAAACTACCAACTCGTGTATGAATCGTAAATGTGCATTCAAATTATGGAACGTGTCACTCATATAAGGGAAGACGCAGGTGGCCGATATTGGTTGGGTTATGTTGGGAGGATTAATTAGAGACAATCCTTATAGATGGCAGCACCATTCGCGACGAAACTTGAATACAAATTGAAAATACTGCACTTGCCCCAAAAATGCTCTTGCCCCACCTTACCTTACCCTTTTAAAAACCGAACTAGAAGGGAAAGCAAGGCTGGCTTTGGAAAAAGAAGAATGAATAAACCAAAAAAAAAATAGAGCTAATCAAGTAAAAAAGGCTAATCAAGAGAGGAAAATTAAGCTGAGGAAGAACAGTATGAAACAGAAAGGAAAAGAAGCAAAGAGGGAATGTGAAATCATAGCTTGTCCACGGTGTCAAGAAGCGTATGAAGAGCCAGCAACGGAGGACTGGATACAGTGTACTGCCTGTCAAATGTGGCGGCATGAAGAATGTAGCAGTTTGGTTTCAATTCACCACTTTGTTTGCGATTATCGTTGATCTTAACCGCAGATTCGTCATTTTAACCGCATTCTATCGTCAACTTATCTAACGTATTAAGAAAGATAACGAGTTTCAATTTTTTCAAAAATTTCGTATTTTTCATAGTTATAAGTAGTTTATGTGATTTCTGAGATTAATAACATGTAGTTGATTTATGTAGCTTTCCAATAAGAAAAATCCGATGAGATTATAATGTGCTTTAAAAAAGTTATAAGTTTTTTGTTCTTAACCTCGTCAACTTACCCGACTTTCCCCTACAGGTGCACAGTTTGTGACCTTTGGGCCCATGAAAGTGTTAATGTTATTTTATTTTGTTTATGGTAAAAAACGTTAGAATGTTACTTTTATTGAGATTCTTTTTTATATTTCTTGAACATTATTGTTTTTTTTTGTTACGTTTGACAATAAGCTACAGAATAAATGATTTTTATTTGATTTTTGTTTGCTGCAATCTCTATGATAAACACATTTTTGATTCTGACGCTTTGGGCCTGAAATCTGAGGGTTTCGAAATATTGACGTTTGTGATTTTTTGACAAGCTATGAAGAAGAAGCAGCAGATTTTCGGTAACAAAGAATCCACAGATTCAGATAATGAGGAAACCAAAATAACAAAGAAGTGCAACAAAGTATCAGTAGAAGAAATAAGACCTTTTCCTAATGCTAATAGAAATGAGGGCGTAGTAAAAAAAAAGAAAATATCAACAAGAATAATAACCAGTACCTTTTTAAAAACTTGACTAGAAGAGAAGGCAAGGCTGGCTTTTAAAAAGGAAAAATTAATAAACCAAAGAAAAAATAAAGCTAATCAAGTAAAAAAGGCTATCAAGAGAGGAAAGTTAAGCTGAGGAAGAACAGTGTGAAACAGAAAGGAAAAGAAGCAAAGAGTGAATATGATGTTATAGCTAATCCAGGGTGTCAAGAAGCGTATGAAGAGCCAGCAACGGAGGACTGGATACAGTATACTTCCTGTCAAATGTGGTGGCATGAAGAATGCAGTAATTTTTATTCAATTCACCACTTTGTTTGCGATTAATGTTGATTCGTCATCTTAACTGCATTCTATCGTCAACTTATCCGAGGTATTGGGTTATTGTTTTCTTAGTTATAAGTAGTTTATGTGCTTTCTGTTATTAACAACATGTAGCTTTCCAACAAGTAAAATTCGATGAGATTATAATGTGCTTTAAAAAAGTTTTAAGATTTTTTTTAACCTCGTCAACTTACCCGACTTTCTCCTACAGGTGCACAGTTTGTGACTTTTAAGCCCATGAAAGTGCTAATGTTATTTTATTTTATTTGTTGTCAAAAACGTTAGAATGTTACTTTTATTGAGATTCTTTTTTATATTTCTTGAACATTGTTGTTGTTTGTTTACATTTGACAATAAGCTACAGAATAAAGTATTTTTAGTTTCATTTTTTACTACAAACTCTATAATTAACACATTTTTGACAAATTTACGTTTTTCATTTTTTATCTTCAATATTTAGCTGTTCAGTTGCAAAATGTATTAAAACCTTAAATTACGCAAACATAGACAGTATAAAAAAATCGTAATTTTTTCTACTTCATATTTAAAATTTATTTTAAAGTAACTAATTGTGAACAGCCCTTCAACTAATGTCGTGAAAAAGTTTAAGTTCATTTCTTCAAAAAAAAAAATAATAAAACTGTGGATTTTCCCTTAGGTGCGTCATTTTCACCCACTCTCCCCTACTAAAAGACCTGGAAAATGGTTCGAACACAAATCTTATAAGGATCTGAGAAAATAGCCATACAAAAAGTATTTTTTTGACATACAGGGTGAGTAAAAAACACGTTACATACCAAATTTGTGTTTTTCATTGAAATACCCGGAATATCACGTAAAATTCGATGATGCTTGACGCTTTGACAGGCTATATTTTAATCTAAGCGTTTCAATTTAGGGCAACTTTTCTAGTATAGTAAAACCACAATTTTCAAACGCCAATATATCAACACAAAATATGCTTAGAATTTTCCGTATTATTGTACAGATCCATTGGAAATAGGTCTTGAGCATTTAGTTATCCTAAATCATTGAATTTTATGTTTTAAAATCTTACCAAAATCATCCCTGTGCGCTTTAGACATATCCAACGCGGATTCTTGCACTTCACTATCGTCTTCAGTTTTTTCGTCCACCTTCTGACTCAAAATATCGTTTATGGAAAAAGGGGTCACCGACGCCGAAGGACATTTTTCTGAATTGCTCGTAAAGACGCAACTGTTTTCGTCCTCCATTAATTCGATTATGGTCACGTGCCGCAATTATTCAAAAACCGTTCGCACAACAAACACAAAACCAAATTTTGTTCCTTGCGCCACGACCAAATTCAAACTGGCCGACGGGACTCAATGAAATCACTCCTGACACCACTCATCCACGTTTACTACTTGAGATTGGCGTTTGTCCTCCTTCAACACGAGAGCAAATAGAGCGGCTGTTTCGCTTCGTTTCTCTACGCGTCCCTTTGTTTGGGGAGGAGCCTAAAGTTAAAGACTTGCTGTCGTATCATCAGCGAATAACTGATGTTTTATTATTTATTAATGACTTTCGTTTAGAGGATTATTTTTAGTGATTTTTTCTTGAATTGACGGGCTTGTTTGTTCTGGATCTGATGTCATTGAGTGTTGTAAAATTTTTACGGCCGGGTCTATTGAATATTAAATTAAGATTATTTTGAGATTTTTTTTTTGTAATTACTTGACGGTCCAAATTTATTGAATTAAAGATGTAGATAATAATATATTTTACATTCTTTTAAGAATTTGAGCAACCAAGTCATAACCTTCTCAAATAGATATCAATTTTTGCTTTATTTATCAGGATTTACTCACTTTATGATTGATTTGTACTATTTTCTCATCAAACAGCTGCGACTTCTGTTTCATAGCCTTCTCAAACACCTCTCTCTCATTATTTTTTTCAATTTAGATTCTAATTATTGTTTTATTCACTTGCTTAATCGAGATTTGTTTGTGCTGTTCTCTAATTAAATAACTGGGACTGCGACTAATTGTATAGCCTAAGATGCTAAGAAATAAATAAATAATAAAGCGTTGCTATTAATAAAATAATTGTAATTTACATGAAACAGGAAAGGGCTGAATGATATTTGGCATCAGGGCCAGTTCTGCCCGGAGCGGACAGGAGAAGCGGTAGGAGCCAAATTTTTAAGCCCTTTTCTTACTTGTAGCCTGCAATACCACCAGATTTAGGCCCATTGAAAAAAAATTAAATAAATATTATTAAACAAGTGGCATTATCTGCAACCATATTGTTAGGCGTCTGTTCACTGATAAAAATTTAGATGAGCAAATTTATTGAGATTTATTTGGCCTCTTGGAATGACAACTATCATAAAAAGTGTCAAGAGTCCATTTGAAAAAAGACGATTTTATAATGATCCTGTCAGATATTTGATTGCACAAAATGGCGCAATAGATTGGCCAGGCAGACCACCGGATTTAGGTTCATTGACATGTTTGAAAACGTAGATCGAAAAATGTAAATAAGATGTTATTAAGCCACAGGCATTATTTGCAACCATATTTCATTAATTGACATAAATTTAAGTGAGCAAGTTTATTTAGATTTATTCTCAAGATATATCATGTCAAAAGTCCAATTGAAGAAAGACGATTATAGAATAATTCTATCAGATATTTGACTGGACGAAATGGTGCAATAGATTGGTCAGCCGAACCACCAGATTTAGGCCCATTGGGCATGTTTCGAGAAGGAGATCAAAATATAAATAATATCTTATTAAATAAGACGATTACCTGCAACCATATTTGTTAGACTTCTCTTTACTAATTAAAATTTAGATGGGCACATTTAGTTTCCAGAAATAATAATAAATACCATAGAAAACATCGAGAGTTTATTTCAAGAAACACTATTTCGGAATGATCATATCAGATATTTATTTGATTGGACAAAATGGTGCAATAAATTGGCCAGTCAGTCCACCAGATTTAGGCCCATTGCACAAGGGGCATTATTTGTTCGGCTTATATTCATTGATAAAAATTTAGAAGAGTAAAATTATTTAGATTTACTCACCAGAATAATAATAAATATCATAAGAAATGTCCAGAACCCATTTCAAGAAACAGAATTTTAGGATGAATCAGATATTTGATTGGGCTAAATGGCCCAATAGATTGGTCTGTGAGACCACCAGATTTACGCCCATTGGATATGTTTGAAAACGGAGTTCAAAAAATGTAATAAAATATTAGTAAATAAAAAGCATTAGCTGCAACCATATTGTTAGGCGTTTCTCCATTGTTAACAAACTGGATGAGCAAATTGATTTAGATCTATTTCTATTAATAAATATCATAGAATCTGACGAGAGTCCATTTGAAGTAAGTTCGTTTTATGATGATCCTATCAGATACGTGATTGGACGAAATGGCGTAATAGATTGGCCAGCCACACAACCAGATTTAAGCCCATTGGACATGTTTGAAAAAGGAGATCGAAAATTATAAGTAAAAGGCTATTAAAGAATAGGGCACCATATTGTTAGGCTTCTCTCCACTGATGAAAATTTAGATGCGCAAAGTTATTAAAATTTTCTGTTGAAATGTAATAAATATCATGGAAAATGTTGAGATTCCATTTGAAGGAAGACGACTTTAGGATGATTTTATTAGATATTGAACGAATAGGTTGGCCAGTTGGACTAGCAGATTTAGACCCCATTGAAAATATTTGAAAAAATGGATCGAAAAATGTAAATTAAATACAATTATACAAGAAGGGTTATTTGCAATTATATTGTTAAACTCCTCTTCGTTGATAAAAATTTAAATTAGCAAATTTCTTTAGATTTACTCTCCAGATATTTGATGATCGAAAAATGTAAATAAAATTGTATTAAACAAGAGGCATTATCTTCCACTATATTCTTTTCACTGAGAAAAATTTGAATGAGTAGATTTCTTTACATTTACTATAAATATCATAGAAAATGCCGAGGGTCCATTTGAAGGAAGACGATTTTATGATGATCTTATTAGATATTTGATTGCACGAATAGATTGGCGAGTCGGTGAACCAGATTTAGGCCCAATGGACATATTTGAAAAAGGGAACTGAAAAATGTAAATAAAATATTAATAAAGATGGGGAGTTATTTGCAACCACCATATTGTTAAGCTTCCCATTAATGATAAAAATTTAAATTAGCAACTTTCTTTAGGCTTACTCTCCAGATGTTTGATTGGATGAATGGCGCAATACATTGGCAAGCCAGACGACCGGATTTAGGCATATTGGACATATGAGGTCCAAAAATGTGAATAAAATTGTATTTAACTAGGGGCATTATCTGCCACCATATTGATTGGCTTCTCTTTACTGATAAAAAATTTAGATGAGCAAATGTCTTTTAGATATAATAAATATCATATAAATTGTCGAGAGCCAATTTGTAGAAAGATGATTTTAGGATGATCCTATTAGATATTTTATTACACGAACAGGTTGGCCAGTCGGATCACCACCATTCGAAGAAACACGATTTTAGGCTGATCCTATTAGATATTTGATTGCACGAATTGGTTGGCCAGTCAGACCACCAGATTTAGGCCCATTGGGCATATACTTGAAAAAAAGGATATAAAAATTTTAATTCGCATTTTTTTTAGATTTATTCTCCAGATATTTGATTGGACGAAATAGCGCAATAGATTGGCCAGTCAGACCACCACATTTAGGCCCATTGGACATGGTTTGGAAAGGAGATTCAAATATGTGAATAAAATTCTTTTAAACAAGAGACATTCATTATCTGCCATTATATTCTACCATTGTCTTCACTGATAAAAATTTGGATGAGCAAATTTCCTTAGATTTTCTCTTCAGATATGATAAATAGACACAAAAAGACACATCACATAACTATAAAAAAGTGAGAATAGAAAACAAAAAATGGACTGAATTAAATAATGAAACAAGTATTGAAAATAGATCATGGAAACTTTTAAACAAAAACCATGAAAATATGCGCTAAATGCTGGAAAAGAAAGTGGGAATATGGAACAAAAAAAATACTCAAATCAATTACAGAAAAAGAAACTAGTGAAAGCAAGAATATTCTTTCGCTAAACGCAACATATTAAAGATGATCAATACTATAAAAAAATGAGATAAGAAAAGAAAAAAAGAAATGGAGTTCAATAAAGAAAAACAAATGAAAACAAACATTAGAAAGGGATAAAAAAATAAAAACAAGCATTTAATTCTGCTAAATATAGCATATCAAAAAGATATAAAACTAAAACAGAGAGTAAGAATATAAAGCAAAAAACAAGTGAAAGAGAACAAACATGTAGGTACTGGCTAAACACAATGTATAAAAAACAACCAAAACTCCAAAAAAAATATAAAAAAAAACTTCAATTGAATTATCTAATAAAATATTTTATTAAAAGCAGATCATGATGAAAACGTTTAATAAGGATTAAATAAGAAACACATCCGCTGAACACGTTTGATTTTATTATACCAGCTTATTACCTTTTGAATTGTCGATTTTGGTGTTGATTATTCATTCCTTTCCATGGAAACTTTTAATAGTAAGTATTGAAAACATCCGCTAAGCGCTAGAAAAGAACAAAAAAAACAAAGGCTAAACGCAACATATTAAAAATGATCAATATTATAAAAAAGTGAGAATAGAAAACAAAAATAGCAATGAAGTTAAATAAAGAAGAACAATTGAAAGCAAATATTAGAAATGGATAAAAAAATAAAAACAAGTATTTGATTCTACTATATTCTAACATATCAAAGAGATACGAAACTAAAACAGAAAGTAGAAATATAAAGCAAAAAGCTCAAATTAAATAAAGCAAAAAAAAACAAGTGAAAGAGTACAAGCAAGTACTCGCTAAACACAATATATCAAAAACATCCAAAACCACAAAAAGTAGAATAATGAAAAAAAGAAGCAATTTAAGTTATTCAATAATAGTTATTTTTGTTACAAGTACCTAAAATGGAGTTTTTCAGGACGAATCATTGCTGTTTCCGGACGAGGCATAAGCCGAGTCCGGAATAGCAGATGAGTCCTGAAAAACTTCATTTAGGTACGTGTGACAAACACTATTTTTTGTCATACGCTCCCAAAATTTAATTTTTATTTATACGGTTTTTGCAATTCTTCAGAACGCCTAAATTTGCAAATTTACTATAATTTTTGAAATCATAATGTACGACAAAGTTAGCTTAGAATTTGATATCGTAGCAACTATTTGACAATTTTGTCATGTCATTCGAAATTTTTGACATTTAGACATGTTCAGGAATTTTGGAATAGTCTGTAAAGGTTGCCATGACGACTTTTAGGGACTAGGCCTAAAAAGAAGCATTTTATGGACTCAAATGAGTCCGTAAAATAGCTATTTTTGGGAGCGTATGACAAAAAATATTTTATTGAAAAAAGATCATGGAAATGTTTAGGAAGGATTTAATTTTATTACACCGGCTTTATTACATTTTGAATTCCTGATTTTGTTGTTGATTATTCATTCCTTTCGATATTTGATGCTTTATGCACTGATGTCAACAAAAATATTTTCTTTTGTCCGTCATTTTCATTTTAGTCCTATTTTTTCTGAGATGTGTAGGTTATATATTAGCAAATATTGTTTTGTTTTTGTGCATGATAAAATGGCAAATGACGAAATAAAAGAACTATTAAAATCACTATTGGCTTCAAACAACGAAGTTAAAGAGGAAATAAAGCAAAATAGGACAACGCTTTCCACCGAAATACGGGAGTTAAAAGAAGACCTGCAAAGTGAGTTAAGAGGAGAAAACGAATTTCTTAAGGAAGAAGGAGAAACAAAGAAAAACAAATTAATGGTACACGGACTAAAAGAGAGAGAGAGACAGACGATATAACTAGTTGTTGGATTTGTTTGAGCATAAACTGGAATTAAGTTGTCAATTAATGACTTCTGGAGGCGTTATTTGCAACCATGTTGTTAGGCTTTTCTTCATTGTTAAAAATTTAGGTTAGCAAATTTATTTAGATTTACTATCCGAATATTTGATTGAACGAAATGGCGCAATCGATTGGCTAGCCAGGTCGCTAGCCAAATAGACATGCTTAAAAAGGTGGCTCGAAAAATTTAGATTAAATGTTGTTAAAAAAGAAAAATACATTGCAGCCATATTGTTACCATTAAATGAATAATTATACATTTTACTGATTTCATGATAATTTGATATTTATTTTTAAATATTTCTTGCTTTACGCACTTACTTAATCTAAATTTGTCAATTTTACATGTATTTATGTACTATCCTCTGATTAGACACTTGCGAGCATCCTTAGTAGAAGTTAATTGTTGCTATATATTATCATTAAATGCCATATTATTTCGGTTTCCGTAATTTTGTATGTATTGTAACGTTTTTTAAAATTAGTTTTATTTAGAGTCTGACATTTCAGAATCGTATCAATTAACATGTCTTCAAGTAATATATACAGAGAATGAAGAAGATATAAAAACATAACAAGGTGCTGGGCCTGTAAAAAATTGGACAAAGTCTTTTTTTAATAAAAAATTCAAAATTTAAAAACCTACTTTTGGCACACTTAAACTTCTTGGTCGCTGATAAATCCCCTTAGATAAAACGTCCATCTACACCACTGCGCTGAGCCGTGTATTTCGGCCTTTGTAATAATTCTAATTGTACATCGGTGACACACGTGTTTTTTAATGACTGAAATTTTAGCTGAACGCCTTTGATGAAAACAGATGAACGCAACGTAAATATACAAAGGAAAAAATAAGTGCATCGGTCTATTATGACTGGCTAAGTTCAGCGTCTCGGCTTTATTGTCAGGTTTATTATTAACTATTATTATTTTGGAGCATTATAGTAAAATTGTTACTGTATCAACGAACCTTATTTTCAATGAAGTACTAACGAAGGGTGAGAAATTGGAGACTCGTATATTTCTCATCTCTACTCGCAACACTCTCGCGTTAATCCAGTATGAGTACGAAGCCGAGAAAAACACGAGAGGCGAGTAAAACGCTGCTATTAATGTTGCCTTTAATGGAAATTTAAAAAGAGAGCATGTATTTCTATATTTTGTGAATATATAGTCCAAATGTTGGAAATTCATCAATTTGGTAATCCTGAGAGTATTTTTTTTTGTTTTTCGGCATGAATGTTTTTTAATAAATATCGTGCAAGTATCTACGAGCAGAAAATATTGAAAATGTATTTAGTTTTTCTGATTTGTACCTATTTGTACCACTGGGCGTTCCCTCAAAAATCAATACTGTTGTAGTCGGTGGTACATGTATCACAAAGTCCATCTACTCTTATTAATAACTATAAATATCTATAAAAAACACTTGTGTATTTTTTTATTACTTTTCCAATTTTAACTTAAGTACTTTTAATCCGATATTATGTGACCGTCTTGCTATCGAGTTAATTGTAGACACCTACTAGCCAAGGTAAAGGGTTTTGATAGAGAACCTGGTAAAATGAGGCATCGTCGATTTACTCTTGGTAGTACCTTCAATTTGTATAATACGATAGAACGTGAGGAATGGCATTTTTTAAACTATGACATAATATGAGTAAAAATTTTTCTCTGTTCTTGGATAGGTTGGTTGGATTGAGACCGAGGAAAAGGTGAAAGGTGATCGAAGTGTGAAAGAAGTTGAATGGTTTGGAGATGACGATCTAAGAGAGGAGCGAAGTTGCGAAGAGAATTTTCTCGGTTGAGACAGAACGATCAGGCGGCCTAACTATCAACAAACCATCTACCATCTCTTGGTAGTACCGGTTCTTTTAAGAACCAAATGACCAGAAACCTCAGACCAATTATTCGAGTTTGCCAACTAAATATTGAAGGCATTAGCCGTTCTAAATGTGAAATCTTATCGAAGGTACTAACTTCTAACGAAATCGACCTGGTAGTCCTACAAGCAAACATGCCGCAGATGAACAACAATTAGATGCTCGAGGAAAGATACCCGGCTACGAACTTCTGGGAGCTTTATATCACCATGCCTACGGCAACGCCACCTACATTAGAAACTCAATAGAGAATGCCTACCATATATCCTCTAGTACTGATAACGACATACACTCCGTCGTTAGCAAAGTAGGAGATATTGAGATAACAAACATCTACAAGCCACCAAACACTGCCGGATCGCACCAAGTTATCGACCTCCGATCTCACCCAGCTATCTACATAGGAGACTTCAACAGCCACCATGAGGAATGCAAGTATGGGACTTACGATGAAAATAGTGAGACGCTAGTAAACTAGTTGGAAAGCAATGACCTCTTTGTTATTTTCAATGCCAAAGACATAGGTACTTTTAGGTCAGCCGCGTGGAAGCGGGAGTACAATCCGGATCTATGCTTTGTCAGCCAAAGCCAAGATAATAAACCATTACCAACCAAGCGTAAAGTACTGACCAACACAGACCAGTCATATATGAAGTGGGCATCCAAATCCCTTTAGCAACATCGGTCCCGCGACCGCGCTGGAACTTTAATAAAGCGAACTGGGTCGGCTACGCGGAAGAACTTGACAAACGACTAATATGGATCCCACCAACACATAAGGAGTACGAAAGATTCATCGGTACCGTAATCGCCATTGCAAAAAAGTTTATTCCTAGAGGCTTCCGCAGGGAGTACATCCCCGGATGGAATCAAGAAACAGAAAGCCTGTACCAAGATTTCGTTGACAGCGGAGACAACGAAATCGCGGACGAGATTCTACATAGCCTTGATAACGCAAGAAGGGATAAGTGGATAAATACAGTGGAAGCATTAGACTTCAAAACATCCAGTCGACAAGCTTGGTCCCTCCTGAGAAAACTGGGGAACGATAAACCAGCGATGCGCGCAAGACTTGAAATCCACCCCAACAAGATCGCCTCACACATAGTCAATACCTCCAGAGGCGCAAGAAAGAAGGAGTTTACCACTGCTATAAAAAAGGAATTAAAGAGACTAAAAACCCGACAGCCCAGAGACATCACAATTTTCCCAAGCCTTCAGCATAGAGGAGATCGAAAATGCAATTAAATATACTAAGGCAGGAATTCCTGTTATACAGTGGCAAACATGCGAAACTTTGGCTATCCAAGCTCTATACAAACATACTTGAAACTGGACAACTGCCGAAGAGCTTCAAACAAACCAAAATAATAGCAATTCTCAAACCAGGCAAGCTCAGTGACAAGCCAGAAAACTACCGCCCCATTGCCTTGCTGAGCTCAGCCTATAAGCTCCTCGAAAGACTCTTACTTAACAGAATAGGGCCTAACATACTCCAAACGTAAATTTGGATACGCTGATGATTGGGCAATTGCAACTAGAGACTCCTCGTTTGAAAATACTGAAGGGGTACTCGCAGATGACCTCGCTAAGATACACACATACTTCAAGCAGTGGAGACTCAAGCCCAATCCTAATAAAACGGAAGTCTCCTCTTTTCATTTAAACACAACAAGATTGCAAATAGACAACTGAGAGTATACGCCGATAACCAACTACTAAGGCACAATTGTAATCCAAAATACTTAGGGGTTACTTTGGATAGAACCCTGTCATGCAAGCAACACCTTCAGAACACAGCAGCCAAATTAAGAACACGTAACAATATCATTCATAAACTATATGGAACAGCATGGGGATCAACAGCTGCACCCTACGGTGCTCGGCCTTAGGACTGGTTTACTGTGCAGCATAATATTGCGCCCCTGTGTGGCTTGATAGCTCATATACCCGACCCATCGACGTACAGCTCAATACCACCATGCGACTAATATCTGGCACACTTAAGTGAACCTCAACTCAGTGGCTTCCACTACTAAGCCTCATCCCACCACCAGAACTCCGCCGACAGACCGCATTACTCAGAGAGTTTGAAAAAATAGTCAAAAACCCTGAACTGCCAATACATAAAGATATTAACGATGCCAACACCTCCAGACTGCGTTCTAGAAATCCCCCTGTGGAAGTGGAAGGAAGAACGGAACAACGCACCATATACCACAATGCAATTAATGCCATGCATCGAAAAAACTCCACCGGGATTTGACTTCCCCCGAAAAACATGGGCTACTCTTAATAGAATTAGAACTGGTCATGGAAACTGCATGGACTCTCACCACAGGTGGAATATGGCTCCTTCCCCAGAGTGCGATTGGGGAGCAATGTTGTTACCGAATGCCCTCTCAGAAGATATGCTGGGAATACTGAAGACTTTGCCCTTGTGACACCAGCCTCGATTGATTATATAAATTGTGAACTGTAACTTCTATTATATTATATTGTGTACAATGCCATACGCTAAAAATTAATAATAATAATAATAGTTAAAAATCAACCGGTATTTTGAGAGTTGGAGTCTCCTAATCAATGAACAGTTTGGTTGTAGGAGGGAAATATCGACCGGCAGTCTGTAGGCAGCGTGATTATGTGTTTGAGGGCTTTGAAGGGGGCTTCTACTTTTCGTGACCTCTCCAACATGATATTTTGGTGAGCTAGAATACAATAGCTTGGACCAGAGAAGCATGAATTTAATTGGTAACTACCAAGGAAGGCGTCTCTTTAGGGCTCCATCTTAGCCCCCCTGCTTTTCCTCATCGTCGTTACAAGGGGGTGCAGTCACAGAGTAATGTACATCCCAAAAATCTGACATAGGGCATCAACACCTAACTCATGGAGACCAATAAGTCTGACCTCCTTTCTGCATGGAAAGATACTATCTCAGAGGATCTGCAAGAGGTGTTAACCGTGGTCTATGACTGGTGTGAAAGGGAAGCATCTGTGAACCTACACAAAACAGTTATAGTACCGTTCACAAGGAAGAAAAGGCTGGAAGACCTAAGACCACCTTCACTCAAAAGATAAACTGTCCCATTTGCGAATACAGTGAAGTATCTGGGAATTACCCGGGGTAAACCGCTGGGGATATTTGTTGTACAAGTCAAAGGAAATTAAGGGGAAATTATAGGTTTTAATGGGATATTAATAGGAAATTATAGGATATTGAAAGGAAATTAGAGGAAATTTAGGGGATATTATGGGATATTAGAAGGATATTACGGGGAAATTATAAGGGTTATAAAAATTTTACGAGATGGCGCGCAATGCCGCATCGCATGCGCATTGAGTTATATAATGAAAAGAACATAAATTAAAAGAATAAAGGCAAAAAGACAATAAAAGCAAGTCATACTAAAAAATTCCGCAAAGCAAATGACACCAGCTCGATCTCGAGCACAGATGAAATTCTGACGAAATTATTTTAGACGACTCTACTGACACTGGAAATTTTTCGTCGAATCAAGGCACAGAAGAAAAAAACTTAAACTCGGACTCAAATGACAGAAAAAAATGTTAATGTCATGACTGAAGTAGAAAAATACTATGCTGTGTTATATTATGAAGGCTGGTATGTCGGCAGAATTTTAAACAAAATTCCGAGCAAAATTCGAGGCGAGACTCGAGACAAAACCACTCCAAATATGTATTACGTGAAATTTTTAAAAGAAGAACTTGGTAGTTACATATGGCCCAAACAACAGGACTTTGCAAAGGTGAATGAAACCTATATTTTTTATGGTCCACTGGAATTAATGGGTACCGGAGTGTACCTATAACTGATAGGAAATAAAATTTTAATTGATTTTTCCAAATTTACACGTTATTCAAATTATGATGATGTGCACTCAAATCCTTCCAAATGACCAATCTTATAATTCAAAATTCAAATTCAAATGGTTTATTGTCCAACAGGTTATCCCAATAACAAGACAATGTAAAATAACAAAATAGTAATATATTATTACAATAATAAACTAAAGATACTATATATATGAGAACAAAGAACGATGTATAGATAAATATAATTACAGAATACCCGACTACACAAGATGAACATGCAACTTCACCTCCCTTCTAAACGTGGATGCTCATGCGTCCGATATCCGACGATACGATGATCCGACAGTGTTTCTATTGGTTAAAATATTCGTCTTCCTATTGGTTGGATTGTCAAGTTTGTCGTATCCGAATTTTACAGGCAATTTGACATTTTGCGTTTTCATGGCTTAAGTAATAGTTCTGAATGAAACACAGGAAGAATTCGCAGAATTTTCATATTCAACGCACAGTTGAGAGACCCAAGAATAAATTTTTACCGAAACATGTACCAGTTGAAGGACAAGCTTCGTACTAAACTGAAATGCCCTTAATATAAGTGTAAATCCATTGTTTATTTAATCCTCCTTATCCTTAATGGCAAATCTCTCGCCAGCAAAAATCGATTCATGCACACAATTGGTCTGAGTTAATTAATAATTAATTAATATATTAATAACATAAGTAGATTTTGGAAACTCTCGCTCACTACCTATTCTCAAATAATACAAATATCTGTCCTTATGTGTTACAGTCTCATTTCCTTTTATAAATTATGGTAAGCATTTTACTGTCTTCTATTTTTATAAATATTCGGAACCCAAAAATCTTTTAGTTCGATTGATTTGTTAATGTACTAGCAGACGCAGATGGGATACAAATAACACATTATATAAATAAACAAAACAAATAAAAAGTGAGGTTAAAAAAACACACGATATCGGACAAAAGTTAAAATAATTTTAACTCCATACGACATCGGATAATTAGAAAAATATTCGGATAATAATTAGCGCCAAAACAATCTGGCCAATAAGATCTCCGTCGGATCATCGTATCGTCGCGTCGGATATCGGACGCATGAAAATCCACCTTAAAGCCTTTTAAAGTTAATTTAAACCGGTCAAAAATTTAATCTTGGACAGGAGATCTGAGGCATCAACAGAGCCATTGCACAACCTATACAGAAGCACCAGGCTTGCACAGACAGTGCTGTGTTTCAGGGATAAGATTTTAAAGCGATTGAGCAGTTGGCCCTGGTCGGTACCTCTGGGAGGATAGACACCATCAACCCTGAAAGGAAGCAGCTTCAGGAATCTACGCTGTACCCGCTCCAACCTATCCACATGCACATTATAATCAGGAAACCATACTGAAGCCGCATAAAGAAGTTTAGATCTTACTAATAAATTATAAATACTTGTTGGGCTGGATGGGTTCGCAAACTCGGAGGTAGCCCTAGTAACAAAACCAAGTATTTTTAAAGCTGATGACACCACCTTATCATCCTGTCCATAATGAACTCCAGATCTCGCACAGCCTCCGAGTCAGGGAGTGAAGCGTCACAGAGGGTGTAGTTGTAATGCTGCGTGTTATATATATTAGGGAGATGGTAATTTTCTTACACTTCTGAACATTGAGTGGAAGGCAGTTTTGATCACACTAGACACTCAGTCGGTCAAGATCCCGCGCAGAACCTGACAATCATCAAGTCCGTGGACGACATGAAAAATCTTCATATAATTTGGTGGAGGTTTCACAATGTTCGCCGACGATACCGCGGTATCATGGCATGGGCATGATGTTGGGGGACTTGTCTCATGTATCTCGGCTGACCTAAAAAATATTAAGGATTGGTGTGATGCAAATCGCCTTGTGTTCAATGCTGATAAGACAAATGTTCTTGCATTTGGTTGTGATCTGGAAGATGTCTATCTTGAGGGTTGTACTGTTCAGACTTCTGGAATGTCTAAGTTTCTGGGACTTAGGGTTGATAAACAGCTTCGTTTTGAGGAGCATATCTTGGGGTTGGGTAGGACGTTGTCTTCTGGATGCTTTGCGGTAAGAGTGGTGAGACAGGAACTGGGTCAACAGATGGCTAGAATGGTGTATTTTTCATTATTCGAGGCACATCTCCGGTATGGTATTCCCTTTTGGGGAGCAAGTACGCACAATTTGCAAAATATACTTTTTGTCTTGCAAAAAAAGGCTGTTCGCTTCATTGCCAATATCAACCAAAGAGTGTCATGTAAACAATACTTTATTGATTTAAATCTTCTTACCCTACCATCTCTGTACATACTTGAGACTGCGTCATTGATTTTTAAGAACCGTCATATTGCACAAGCTCGCGAACCGCAAAGGGTCACAAGGCAGATAGATGATTTGCCTTTACCAATACCAACAAAGGCAATGGTCCAGAGATCTATCATATATAATGGCAAAAAGATATTTAATCACCTTCCTAAGGTGTTAAAAGCATCACCAACTACTGGACATTTTAGAAGGGCACTAAAAAGGGTGTTAATCCCAAAAGCCTACTACAGCCTAAATGAATTTTTTATGGATCGTCTGTAGGATTTAAAGCTTAAACTTTTAAACTTTTATATTGCTTATGTCTTGTTCTTTTTAAATGATTAATGTTTTTTGTTGTTTTTATTGTCTTGTTTTTCACATATGTTAGGGTTAAGTTTTTTTTATAAGATTTTGACTTTTTTCTTAAATTTAATAATTATTGTATCTTAATGGTTAGACTTATTTTTAACTTGCTTTGTAAATAGGGACTAACATTGTTTCTTTACAATAAAGCACTTTGACTTTGACTTTGACTTTGAATCGGCAAAGAGGAGGGAATGGCTCGACATGCCATTGCATATGCCATTTATAAACAATGAGAACAAAAACGGTGCCAAAACACTACCCTGAGGGGCACCACTAGATGCAAGGAAGACCCCAGATCTGTAACCAGTGTACTCGACAAATTGCCTTCTGCTTCCGAAGTAGGAGGCTAAGAAGCATAACAGACTGTCATGAAATCCCATCCTTTGAAGTTTAAGATTCAACATACTGGAATTCAACTTGTCGAAAGCCTTCGAGAAGTCCGTGTACATAACGTCCAGTTGCTGCTTATTATTTATGGCATGATAGGCGGTGTTTAAAAAGGAAGTTAAATTAGTAACAGTCGATCTGAATGGAAAGAAACCATGTTGGTTCGGAGAAATAAGATGTTTTACTTGATGGAACAGTTTATTGTAAATACAGACCCCAAAGGCCTTCGAGAAGTTTGACAAAATGGATATTGGGCGATAGTTGTCAATATGGCTCTTATTACCACTCTTGTAGATAAGGCAGATTTGACCTCACTTCTATAGGTCGGGAAAGACACCCCTGGAAATGGAAAGATTGAACATAATGAGCATAAGTTTCACCAGCACTGATGCGCAGTCCCGCAGAAGAAATGACGGAATGCCATTTGGTCCTGCAGTTTCCTTATTTTTGAGGCCTTTTAAAGCAGAGAAGATGTCTGTATTGTCAAGGGCAAGAATATTTATGTTTTCTGGGTTAGCATTATCACTATCAGTAGGTTCATGAACATTGGTAGACGGATCAACACACACTTTTGAAGTAGTCAGCAAAAGCGTCCACAACGCCGTTGGGAGAGTCGAAGGCAGCGTCGCCGAAAACATTTCACCGAGGATACGAGAACTATTTTGCTTCTGTCGAATAAATTTACAGAATTTTTTTGGATCATTCACAATGGAGTCCTCTGTTTGTGCAATGAACTCTTGTACGCTAAGTCGATCTTAATTTTGATATTTGCACGCATTATTTTAAAGGCATTATAATCAGTTTGGGATTTAGAAACTTTCCACTTCTTGTGCAGGCGAGACTTTGCCTTCAATTGCTTAATAATATCCCCAGTATACCAGCAAGGGTAGGAATATTTACGTTCTTGAGAGCGAAACAGCGGAACTGACCGATCAAAGAGGTCGTAGATCTTCTCGTACATTGCCGAGACAGCCCCTTTAACATCGCAAAAGGCAGCGAGAAATTCCCAATCGGCCGCTGATATAAGGTGATATAATAAGGGAAAATTGGCTTTGCGAAAATTATAGTTTCTATTATGAGAGATCGTAGGAAAATTCTTGCCATCGCGACCGAGAGAAGAACATTCGTCAGCGATGGCAAGAGTGGGATGATGGGCGTCCTCAGGTACAAGAGGCATTATACTTGCCCTCTAACAGAGCAGGGGAAGTTGGCAAGAACAAGGTCAAGGAGACGGTTGTGAGAGTTAGAAATGTTATTAAGCTGAGTTAAATCAAAATATGCCATAAGGTCCTTTAACAGTGTGAGTTTGGAGTATAAGCCTATGTCAGATACCTGATAGTCCAAATTAGAGTCACCCGCATTTATGTCAGAAAAAACTATAACCCGAAAAAGTCTCGGAAAAAGATTTCTTTAGCGGCTTAAGTGTTTAATCCATAGTAGCAGACTTAGAAAATTATGGTTATTTTAAGAAAATTATTGGGATATTTACAGGAAATTATCGGATATTAGTGTGTTATTAAAGAAAATCCATGGGATATTACAGGAAATTAATGGGATATGATGGGATATTTATGGAAATTATGGGTATTTAAAAGGAAATTCTGGGTATTTAAAGAGAAATTAAGGGATATTTAGCTGAAAAAGGATATTAATTGTACACAAACGAGGCTGCGGTTTACCCCTCGGAATTACCTTAGATAAAACACTGGAATGCGCATCTGGATAAAACTGCCGCAAAAGCGAAACTGTCACTATGGACCTGCAGATGCATTTGTGGCAAAACATGGGGCATACATCCCAAACAAATGCACTGGCTCTATATCGCGGTCATAAGACCAATGATAACATATGGGGCAGTAGCTTGGTACTCTAAGAGCTTACAGAGCTCCGCGAGAGTCAAATTATCTACCTTACAAAGACAAGCGAGTCTGGCAATTAGTGCCGCTTTCGGCACTACACCCACGGCAGCACTTGAGTGTCTTCTAAATATGCCACTTCTTCAAATAGTACTGGAGAAGGAGGCTAGATGGGCGACGTATAGATTGACACAGGCGGTGATCAACAATCCGTAGGCAATCATCATGGTGCCCAACAGGCTGGAAAATGCCAATGAGCAGGACAGTGTGTTGGGTCCACCATCAGATGTTATGCCTACCAAAACCACCTATTACCATGCCTATGATGTCCTGCTACCAGAGAGGAACGAATGGGCGAAGGACTCTGAAAATCTGAGAATAACAGAGAATAGTTGGTTCACTGACAGTTCCAAGACCAATGATGATACGGGAGCCGATGCATGGAATAAAAATGGTAAGATTGAGCTTAAATATTCCCTAGATGTTTGCCTAGGGAACCATTTTTCACAGTTAAGGCCATTGATATGACTGCACAGTGGCTCATCGATAGAAACTGGGAAGGCAAGTCAATCAAAATTTTCTCGAACAGTCAAGCAGCTCTAAAAGCTCTTGATTCTAGCCGTTGTTCATCGAAGACAGTATGGAACTGCTAGGAACTACTCACCAAACTAGGGAGAGAAAACAAACTTATACTGATCTGGATACCTGGACATACAGGATATGAAGGCAACGAAAGAGCTGATGCTCTTGCGAAGCAGGCGGCCGCAACGGCTTTCATAGGACCAGAACCAGTACTGGGAATAGCTTATAACAAGCCCTCTCCAGGTGGACACAAAATCAAATTGTAGACAAATGGAGAGAGTTACCAGGCGTAACTCATTCAAAGTTGGCGGTGAATCTGCCATCAGGAGTGAGAACTGGACCGCTTCTTCAACTTGGCCGGCAGCAGGTACAGGCTGTAGTTGGTATGTACACTGGCCATTGTCGGCTAAGAAGCCACATGAACAAGATAGGGCTCTCCGAAGAAACGGAATGCCGCTTGTGCTTGGAGGACGAAGAAACAATGGAGCATGTTGTATGCCACTGTCCAGCAATGGAAAGAACCAGACAAACAGTCTTTGGAAATGCTCAAATCACACTTGCAGATTTGAAAACTATCCACCCCAGAAAGCTGTTCGATTTCTTGAAAAGGATCGAGCCTCTGGCATACTGGAAACCACAGATGTGAGCTACAATAGACCAAGGATCGCAGTGGAGGGTCCTATTTGGACCCACTCACGTGTACAAATACAAATACACTCTCTATGCGGTCGATACTAGCTTTCTGGTCATTTCTGAAGAACGTGAGTTATTAATTGAAAAGATTAATGAATTATTAAATGGTGTAACTGAATGGTCTGAAGCAAAACGTTTGAGCCTAAATCTGGCAAGTGACTTTCTCTTTAAGAAGAGATGATACTATCATTAATCCACAGAAAATAAAATTTCTCGAGATTTCGCTTGATCGAAGGATGGCATTTGAACAACATATTAACACCATATCCAAAAAAAATTACATCTGGTATATTTGTCCTTAGAAACGTGTCCGGACAGATTGATTAGAGAGCATCCATTAATCTCATGCTTCTAGACTGTTTGGGTTGCTGCGTAGAATATACAGCCCAAGCAACAGAAGAAGCTTTAATTATGGTTTTCAAGACGTTGTTGCAGCCAAATAAATAAGACTCACTCAAAACCTTCTGCTCTAGGCAACCTGTTGAAGGTAAGATACAGCAAAAGAGCCCACTCCTATGAGGGTCTAAAGACCAAATCTTAAAGCTTGTTTAAAACCAACGTGCATTGAAATCGATTCTCTTATTATTGCCTTCAAGACAATAATAAAACTTTTAGAAAGTGTCATTTAAAACAATAGGATTTATAGTGATCTAAGATAAGGATGAGTTTAAGAACTCTGAGATTTATATAATATCTTTAGATAAAATTATCATAAGCTGTAAACCAGTTACAAAACAAATGTTGGTCATGTGATGTGGTCTAGTCGGTGATGCATTCTAACTCTTCATGGAGGAAATGCAATGCCAAAATCTGGTAAATTCGCCGAAATAGGAGACAAAAATTATAACGCAGTCGACTTTTTCGATGAAATATGGAAAGATGCTGCTAAAAATTAAAGCGCCTTAAACTTACTGCTTTTTTAAATAATTAAATTATTACTGACTAATTCTTAACAAGGTTTAATTATTATAAACAAATTTAAAAATGTTTGCTTGTAATCTTATATTGTATTACTGTTAATATCGTCTTATTTTTTAAGGTAGGAACTGCGAAATTTTGATAAAATTATTGAATAATATTTCCTCCCTAAAACATTTCCAATATGGAGGTTTGTGTTGCTTGTAAAAAAATATGGTTTTTTATCATTTAAAACCTCAAGGTTTCTTAGAAAGAAGGCATAAATCCTATTAGTTTTGTCATAACATTTTATTTACTGTAATGAATGAGTTTACTCCTAAGTGTTCCTTATAGTAAAGCTTCTTAGTCTTGACCAAGGTTGCTCGGCCTGCTCATAAAACTACTTGGCCTTATCACGGTATCGCATAAGTCTTCTAGCGCTGTGATCAAGTTTTTCGCGCCCAATTAGATCATCATAACCTCAAATTTTGTCCAGTTTTATATTGATCTACATCATCTTTACAGATTGTAACTTTATTTATTTTTAAATTACCACTTCTTTTAACTTGTAAGTATTTATGTGAAATATTTGCAATTTTTAAGGAAATTATATTGAACACCGCTACTGAATCACGACAGATAGTCCGAATGACAAGACGGCCGTTCTAAAAAACTCTAGGCGGTGGGGGTTAAAGTAATGGTTTAAGAGAGCAATAGAAAATTCCAATAGGATTTTTTAAAGATTATAATATGGCCTTAATGAAGCAATATATTATGTTCCCAGTAATCCTAATACAGTCTTTTAAGTAGCCAATCTAAGACTTGAGCTTTATTGCTATTTTATAACTGCATGTTTTATGAAGGCTTAAAGAATATGTTTTAAATCCAACTTAAGATTATTTTAAAGCTAAAGAGACTTTAAACTCTTCCGAATGTCAACAAGTTTTAAGATTTATAACACAAAAGCCTCGTTAAAACTAACACAAGATTAACCGGTCTCGGGTCCATGGACATTTAATATTATTGCTGCCAAGGCTGCTTTAAAACTTATTTTTAAGAATAAATGAACTTTAAGACCTGTTGGCATGTTTGAAGGAGTTCATAAAACCCCAGTACTTCTACCGACCATTTTAAAACTATTTTAAAGCTGATATAAATTACTTGGGAGAGTTGTAGCGGGGGTCAGGGCTGGTTTTACTACTGGCTACCCGGGCTATAAGTATCCACCATATTATTGGATTATGCAATTAGTCCTTTTTTGGATACCGTTGCTAATTTGTAAAGAATAAGTTTGATGTCTTTAGTTTGGGTTAGCTTAAGTTAGTTTGGATTAGCACCATTTCTTTTCATGTTTTGTTTGTATTTAAAACTGTTCTCAAACATTTTTCATTATTAATTTGAACAACTTTCTACTAAAATCGGGATAACATGGCCATACAAACAGTGTTAACGTTTTTTCTTCGTTGAAATTTGCAAATGATAAAATGATTGTGTTATTTCTCTAGACAAAAAATTTTGTTATGGTGCAGCACATTTTCCTATTTCGTTGAGCCTCATTAGTACGAAAAATGCGACATCCACTGAATCATTTTCCGATCGACTAGCTACTCTTAATAGGTCATTATGTGTTCGCACTAATCGGTATTCGAGTAGGTCCTTCTCTCTTCTTTTGTATGGACGGGAGCGTGGCTTAAAGAACAGTATTGTTGCTGATTCCTGATTATGGTGGCCGGACTAACCGAGTGCAAACCTGCATTCATTCGAACTAAACATGTATATATTCGAGCTTCCGCTGGGACGCTTCTAAGCTTTTGTGTGGGGCTTGTTACGTTTACATAAGATATGTTGCGATTTCACAGTTAAGAACGAAACGTTCAGACTTTTTCAAAATTAAGAAATAATATGTTCCGATCAACTGTATAATTACGTCTATACCGGCACAGATGGTATTTAACATTTATTCGTCTAATAAAATCATCAAGATAAAAACCATTGATCATTTACCGGGAACGATTTACGACTTAGCTCGGAAGGGCATTAAAATCACTGCAGCACATTATAAGTTTGAGAAACATACAAAACAACTTTTATTTCCCGATCATTTATAAACAAAACGTAAGTAAACCATAACGAACGGCCAAAATTAGCTGTCTCACCGCACCAGATCTACATCATTAAATCTGGTGGATTCAGTTACCTGGTCTCTACTGGAAGTTACTAGCGAGTCGTTAGAAAAATTTATATTTTAAGTGTAGAAGTAGATTTTTACGGATATATACGGAATGATAAAATTTGTCGTTTGTGTTGTCGATACTCTCGCTACCTTACTTCTCGCTACCTTACTCACGCTGTTTCGAGTCGCTCGAAAGACGAATCTATTTGCAGCGCCCTCTTGACAGATATAGTATATATGCCTTCTTAGGGGAATTGATGGGCCTCCTCTCCTACACGCTCAAGCGTGTAAGAGGTGAAAAACGACCGGCTTTGAATATCTGACATTTTCGTTGTTATTTTTGACTATCAGGTCTCATTACCGTCTGATTATGTAGTGAAATTAATTAGCAAACATACCGCCAGGTGTGTTCTGAAATAATTGGCCATATTGTCTGATACTTAAAGAGACTTTTTAACGGTCTATCCTAAGATGTTGTCAGTTTTCAAACTCAACGTTTCGGTATCTCATCATCAAGTCAATTTTTTTAAAAATTCTGACCTGTAATTTTTACAAATTTTTTTGCATTTGGCAAAATCTATCACCAGATATTTTTAATTTATCGGCGTTATTGACAAAATTACCGTATGTTTTTTATTTTAAATTTGAGATATCAAGTTCATCCGCGCCTGTTAGTATTGTAAATAGTCTGAGGTGACGTTTAGAGCTAAGCATAGGACGTGTTTGCTTACAGACCTTTAATGTTTCTGCGGCGTACCTGACCTGTGGTCAGTGCTGTAGCTGATATTTAACCATTAATTTATTTTATTAAATGTCAATCAATCCATTCGGAAAGTACTTGGGCCTTATATTCCACCACCCCTAGACAACATAAGAAAAAAACCTACACAAATGTAGAAAGTTTTTCAATTTACTGTCAAAAATAATGATAATCAAAATTGTCAATCCTACTAATAATCAGCCTTATTCTGGTGACCATTGAAAACTTTTCAATTATTGAATATTTTAGGACTTGAAAATTGCAAGTTAGCGACATTAAAAATGATTCGTATTCTCATGACCATATTGAAAAGTTGTAAATTGTACTGAAAATCATTAAAGTTCTTGAAAGTCTTTAAAACATATGATTGTTCGACAATGCAGCCAACACAAAAAAAATTATGGAAAAATGCACCATAATATGGCTATATAATCAAAAAATTGAAAAAAGAAGAACAAGTTTGGGACTAACCTAAATCAAATCAAACATTTTTGAAGTAAAAACTTCTTTAGGCGCGTTTTGCGTTATTTTTTATTGCGGGGGTTGAATGAGACCGAGCCGTCACGCATCACGCGTCATGTTCGGATATGTAACGTAACGCTCCTTCTACTGGCATGTTCCCGTATAGGTATAGATGGCTGAAATTTTCAGGGGATGTAGCCGGGGTAAAAAGAAGATCCTGGACGAAAACGGGACCCCGTACCTCCCCCCCTTTGCCCAGGAGAGGGGGGAGAAGTGAAAACTTCAATAAGCGGGGTCATCGTTTGTCAGAATTTCGATCCGAGCCTTCGTTGCAGAGGTACGGGCGAAAAACGGTTTTGCCCCAAAATTCCCCCTTAAATTAGAGCCCCGGTCCCCCCGTATGGCCTAAGGTGGCCCTCCATAGGGCGCATCTACCATAAAAATTTCAACTCCGTATCTCTTCCCGTTTTCCCGAAATTAACTATTTAAGTTTTTTCCTTCTCCCCCCTCTCCTGGCCAAAGGGGGGAGGTAGGAGGTCCCGTTTTCGTCCAGGACCTTCTTTTTACCCCGGCTACGTCCCCTGAAAATTTCAGCACTCTACCTATACGGGAACATGTCAGTAGAAGAAGCGTTACGTTACATATCCGAGCATGACGCGTAATGCGTGATGCGTGACGGCTCGGTCACATTCAACCCCAGCAAAAAAATAACGCAAAACGCGCCTAAAGAAGTTTCAATTAATTTTCAATTGGTAAAGCGCCACCAGGGTTTACCAATTGAAAAGACACTTTCAGAATTGGATAAATTACTTTTAGATATTTTGGGAAAATTGGTCATTAAGTGAAGAGTGGTGGCTGTGTGCATGTATGAATCATACCAAATGAAACACTTTGTATTGCATGCAAAATTTAATCCAAAAGGACTTCTTATAAAAGCATAACAGAGCGCTTTCGGCCTAAGCCATCATCAGTGTCACTTGTCATTGGACCCGAAGAACATATCGACGAAGAGTAAACAAACAACACTAACAAACAATGGTCAAATCACAATTAAAAAGTCAAACGTCACATTTTAGAAGGTAACATAATTTTAAAAAAGGACAATGCCCAACCACGCTTTTCGTGGAACGTTGACGGTCATCTCGGTTTTCATCCATAATAGGCGTTAGCCATGGCTCCAAAGGATATCCGCTATCTCCCAACAGCCATGATGAGTTATCGCCATTCGCAAGATTTTCAGCCAAATGATGTCACTTGTACTCCAAATGGCCGAATCATGAACTGATCCAGGAAATTTGGGATTTATATCCAAAATTTTATAATCGGATCCACAAATAATTTGAACATTTAAGCTACAAAAGCCTTTTCTATTATAAAAAAGGATAGCTGGATACTCGTCATCTTTAACTGGTGGAGCCTGAATCCTTACATGGGTCCCATCAATAACACCTATTATACCTAAAACAGAAGTAAAACCTTTATAATTAACCCGAAGCTCAAACAAGTCAAGCCAACTAATGTTTCTCGGAAAGTGGTAGAGTGTGTTTGATTTTGGGTAAAAATTGTATTGCATTTATTATTTATATTATTTCAAGTGAAGTTTATTTTTCACTTGATAATGATCCGAGACTACTGTCTGAAGTTATGAGAAATTAAAATATAGACCAACAACAAGATTTTTCTCAAACCAATAATTATTTGGACTGTGACACTAAGTAATAATAGAAATGGTAAAAGCTTTTATTCAAAAATTTAAGAAAAATGTTTTATAGGATTTTTTTTTTTCAAATTGTCAACCTTTTAAGTAAAATCATTTAAGTACTTAAATATATTCAAACAACCTGTTATTTCAATTCAAAATTACCTTGCTAAGACAGTCTAAGCTAGCGATAAAGACATGAAATCTGTTAAATATTTTTTATTTGAAGTCAAATTAAAATATTTAGTATCTACTGCTCCTTTCTATTTGATAAGTTAAAACAGTTGAAGGAAAATACTATTGGGATGCTGTCTAGTGTCGTAGTAATGTATTCAAAGTTGCCCAAACTACAAAGCATACGAGACATTGTCCAATGAATTTACTGTTAAACGACTGTAGGTCGTTTGCTTGCTATATCGTATATATTATCGTTATTTCTCGTTTTCGTTTACTGATTTTACCGTTTCACTTATCGAACTTACCGATAAATAGCTGTAGTTTATCTAATGGCATGCATCATATCTATTTTCGTTTACTTTCATAAATGCACATCGAGTAGGGAATTCATTTGCCATTATAATTAATTGATTTTTTACTGTATTTGGCTGTATGCCTCATGGCAGTAATTTCTTTCACATAGCTGCTATTTGCAACTTTAATTTTTCGCCTTAATACTGGTATCGAACTGAGCTCAATTCGTGTTCCCCGTAAGCACTTACCGACTAGGTATATATATACTTACGTTATAGAGTAATTCATTGATATACTAGGTATCTATTAACTGCTTATTGATATATTGACATTATCACTGCCATGGGATTAATTTATATTAGTTTGTTTGATAAATATTGGTTATTTTTGGTATTTTATGACTAACTGCGATTATGCAGTGCCTCTAAAATTCAAGTTCTAGTTAAAACTATGTCCAAATAGGAATTAGGTAATCTTAATTTAAAAATTCAGTTTAATTTCATTTAATAATCTTATAATATAGATGAGATACAACTCTTCTGATTAGTTGATGGGCGATACCCTAAACTCAACTTTCAAGTATTTATGTAAGCTTGTGGTATTTGAATAAATGGTTTAAATAGAATCCTGATATTTAGGTTAGTAAGCTAACATCAATTTTCATAATATTGTAAACGCCTAATTTTAAGTAACACGTTTTATTTCGCCAATATTATTACAGCCACTAATATTTCCGCCTTACATCTTAAAACTTCACCAGTATAGCCATCATAATTACATAACGCCATGAATCGACTCTGCTAATCATATAATAACTATATCTACGCCTTATTTCCAATCTATCTATATACTCCGTATTATATAACACCATGACAGCTTCTACTGCGCCATTAGCTTTCCAGGGTTGTCACGGCCTCGCCTATTTGGAGGCTGCACGTCGCCTCTCCAAAATTTGTGTGTTACATTCGGTCATCCTGCAACAATTAATGCCCTCATTAATTTAACTCGCCAGTAAATCAACCAGATCTTATCGACTGTGCATTCGCCATAACACCAAATCGCCTATCCTAAGGGTTTCGTCTGTGGTTGCAACCTTAGGCCTTTTATCGAATATCACCTTTATTTTACGCCTTTGTCAGGTTCTCACTCGCCTTTTGCTGTCCCACAAGAAATGTGGACCTTAAATCGTCACAGCTCTCGCCTTTCGCCAACAGAGCATTCACCATTTGCACCTCGCCAGTCAGACTCACTCACATGCACCTTTCAACCTGACCATTCGCACTTTGCACCTCGCCAGTCAGACTCGCATGCACCTTTCAACCTGACCATTCGCTCTTGGTGTTATACACCTCGCCTCGCCAAAAAGTCAACAAAAGCCTTGCGTGTAAACGCCAGCCCGCGCCAACGGTTGTAAATAATACGTCTTGGGTACCCGAAATTCGCCAAACGCCTCTCTCAATTTGAGAATCGCCTCAGAAGACCGCAAAGTCTTCATCGCCTTCGCCTGCGTCTGATCCTGGACTTCCTCCACAATATCGGTTGATGGACGCCGATATCTGTCAAAAGAGGAAAGAAAACCAGTATACAAGTCGCCAGAGAAAGAGCAACCAAATGCCCTCGCATTCGCCTGTAGATCGAGAGGTAGACCGTCAATCAGACAGGAAAGCGCCTTTGTGCCTGAAAGCTCACACCTTTCGATCAACGCCATTTTATCATGATAATAATAGGTTATGGTTTCGCCATCCAATTTAATCCTCGCTATCATCCCCTTGAGCAGTTGAGCAAAGTTATGCACTCTAGGAAACGCCTTCCTAAGAGCCGCCTTCCAGTCTTCCCATGAGAGGTCATATTCATCGAGCCGATTAAACCAGCGCCAACGGTTGTAAATAATACGTCTTGGGTACCTGCATTTCGCCTGCATAAAATACGCTCTCTCATAGTTCGACCATTCATGAATATCGCCCAACTGATCAACTTTGCTCAACCACCTGACTACGTTACAGTTACCCAATACAGCCCGAACTGCAAGCGGAGTCCGCCCTTTCGCTACAAGCATGCTCTACTACCGCCTGAGGAACTCTCTCACCTGATTTTTCGCCTTTTCTGATGCCTTTGGTACCGCCAGTACCAACGGCCGCCTTTTGCTTCGCCGCTTTTATCATTTCGGCTGCCTTTTGCTTCGCCGCCTTTGCCATTTCGGCCGCTACAATCTGCTCGACACTAGATGCCAAACCGCTTTTCAACAGCTTATGTACCACGGAGACTGTTTCATCTTCCATCGCTGGTTCGCCTTCGCCGTGGTCACCGTAGCTCAATTGAAGCACGTAATCGAAATCTAACTCGTCACTTCTGCCTTCCTCCATAGGCAATTACTAGAAAAACGCATTTTAAACACCAATGCCAATAAACACAGTTAAAATACGCCACAGTTTTTACAATAATCACTAATTAATTAGCACACCCTTGTTTATTATTATCGTGAATATCTGAAAAATCGCCAAATGTCAATCTGTCAAGGATAGCAACTAAAGCCGCCTTTTGTTAAAAGTTTTTGTGATACCGCCACTCATGAATAAAAGACGCCAATGCCATTTAACTCGCCGAAATCGCGTATTTCACCGTTCTCCACAAGAATTAACACAATACGTAGGTTATCGCGACTTCTGATCTGTAAACGCCTAATTTTTAGTAACAGGTTTTATTTCGCCAATATTATTACAGCCACTAATATTTCCGCCATACACCTTAAAACTTCGGCAGTATAGTCATCATAATTACATAACGCCATGAATCGACTCTGCTAATCATACAATAACTATATTTATGCCTTATTTCTAATCTATCTATATACTCCGTATTATATAACACCATGACACCTCCTACTGCGCCATTCGCCTTCCAGGGTTGTCACGCCCTCGCCTATTTGAACGTCGCACGTCGCCTCTCCAAAATTTGCGTGTTACAATATTCCTGTCTAGGGTATGATTTTAAACTTTACTGCCCTGATTTCAAAGTGCAAAAATCATGGATATATTCCTAGCTAAAACTTTACTGGCGCCTTCACCTAACTGACAAGACATAGACCCACGCCTTTAATTATTGTTGACAAACCTGGCATATTAAGCAATTAACAAATAGTGTTACATAATTGGTACTCTTCACTTAAGGCTGGTTACAAAATATAAAAAATAAGTATTAAAGGATACAAAAATGGCTAGGACGAATCTTTATAAAATTATCAAAGGCCGAACGAAAATATTAAGGCAAGCGATGCCATTTTCTATTTGGACTTATACGTCGATCCTGCAAATTTTTCACATGTCATGCCCAGTAGCGTGCGTTGTGAAAATGACAGGGGAAACTCATCAGCATCAACTCTGTTATTTTAAATCGAACATCATCAATATATTTCAAGCGTTTTTGCTCAATTTTTGCTTGAAAGCTTCATTTTTAATAGGGAGAACATCGTTAATACATTAATCTAATATCACATAATTTCCACCATTTTTTTCAAATTCCTCGTGTACCTATCTGGTTGCTCATTTTTTTTTTCTTTCACTTCAGTTGTTCATATGCGCGCCACTGAACATAAAGAATATTATATTCACAGTTTTCGAGATATTGATGGTTTAGTTCAAAAACTTATATTACGTTCCTTCTCAACCTCAAGTCTAATGAAGTGTTGCCGATCTTTGGACCCTAAGCTGTTGATCCGATGCAGAACTGCCACTTTCAACTGGTAATTTTTGACGATAGCTATATAAACCAGTCCATATCTGAGATCCTTTTAATGCGTTTCTAAGTAGTTTCACTTGGATTTTGTTGAATAGAGTTTTCTAATTGTTTGTGGACGGTTGTTGTAGATGTAAATGTTCCGATTCAAGGTCCCCTACAAAGAATAAATGCATTTTTATTTGGAGATTGTACTAGTAGGTTTTCCATCTATTTTAGAATATTGCTTCTGGTCCTTCGTCCCTTATTGAAAATATAATAAGCGACATGGCATGTCTGAAGTATAACTGCCTTCTGCGCGTATCCCATGATGTTCTAGGATAATCCGAGATCCTGAAGATTTATAGGGAGATTCTTCGAAGTGATCTCTTCAGCCGAAATTACCAGTGGGATTGTGAAGACTTTAGTTAGCCGCCAGACGTTTTTCAGCTCTACTGCAAGGTTTTTGTATTTTGTGACTTTTTTCTGTCTCAGTTCTTCTGCCATCATGAGACAGCGGCACAGGTATGTCAATGATGGTTCCAGTCTTTTTCTCCTTATCTATGTTAACGATGTCTGGTCTGTTGTACTCCATTGTTATAGGCCTGTCCCAATACAGTCAGTACCGCTTTATCTGTTTCCAAGACTGCTTGGGGTTGGTATTGGTAATACGGTGGGCATATATGAAGGAGTTCGTTCTTGAGAGCCAGCTGTTGGTGAATGATTTTGGCCACTTGATTGTGACGTCCTATCCTAAGTATGCGCTATCTGCGAGTGATCTACAGCCTGCGATGATATGCTCTATAGATTCACCCACCTTCCCACACTTAATACACTTGTCTTCTACGTCAAGTCTTAGACAATGTTTTTCATAGTTGCGAGTCCTGATCCTTTATGGTCATGAAGAATCCTTCGGTTTCTGGGTAGAGGTAACCGGTGTCGAGCCATGCTAGTGAAGTCGGCTTATCGACGTTGTCCGCTTCTAGGCCTTTCGGAAAGTTACCATGTAAGGCTGGTTCCATTCAGGTGGCTTGATCTTCCTACCTTAAGCTTATGTCGAACTCGAGTTTACGGTGTTGTAGAATCAGTGGCATATATCCTCGATCCTCCTGGGCTGCTATTCTCATCAGACCATCCTCGGATCTTAGCAATTGTATTGTGGCGGCTTTACGTCTCCCACACTTGCCTTGTATATAACATTAGAAATTAGGCTGTATGCACCATTTTTGTACATATCACACTGTATAGATTTCGCCTTAGGTAGTTTTTATTATATTAGATTTTTAGGTTTTTCCCTCAATAACGCCGACATTGTAAATATGCATTAGCCCTAGAAAACCCTCCTTGTAAAATATTAATTTCATATCGGCTAGCCTGAAGCTCATAAACATCGACCCTTGTAAAGGTAAAATATATTCAAACTTTTCCATTATAAAATCCAATCAGGAAAAACCCAAGTATAGGTAGCTCCGAAGGTACCTCGAACAAAACGGCAAAGAGATCTGAATGAAGAGAGGGAAAAATGAGCCGACGAAGGGACATGATCCTACTGTGAGAATCAGTTCATCTAGACAGATCATACAAGCATATCTTTTGAGTCCGCTCTCTCAGTCAGGCATTCATTTCTAAAAACATCCAAGTGTAATTCTATTAGATTTAAGTATAACGACAGAAATATAGTTTGTTTTCTGTTCGCACGTAGTCACGGTAGTTTTATTTACGCTCACCCTCCAGTGATAGAAAAAGGCGATTGTTGTCAGCATCATACGACAGCAACCCGCCAAAGTATTATTTGTATTGTATATTATTATTATTATTATTATTATTATTATTATTATTATTATTATAATCTTGATTTGCATGACTTTTGGCATGGGAATCTTAATTCCAGATGCGTTAAGCATCAGAGGGATTAATCTCTTCTGAAATCCTTTTCGGTGATATGGGGTCCTTTGGGATGACATTTTCTGATGTTTCCAATTTTGAGGTTTTCGGATGAACAATTTTCGCGGTGGAGAGCAAAACAGCTTTCTGAATAGGCTTGTAGACGTTCTAGTCAGCCGTAATTTCTCGATATTTCTTTACAGGTTTTGCGACACAACTCCCTTTGAGGAAATTATTATTGGCAGTGTTTCGACGCCTCTTCATCTAACCCCCAAGTCGCGGTATTTGGAAATCTTCTCAGCAATCTTGTTGAGCAGATTTTGGATATTGGGTACTGACACTTCCACAAAAGTTGCAACCTTGAATGATTTGTTTACGAGGATGATATCTAGTTTATAGGTATCACCGTCTGGTATCATTCCAATAGAGCGAAAGTCACCGTTTTCCAGAACTATTTGAGTTTTATTTGTTATAAGAATTGATTCTGAGTAACAAGTCTCAGAATGCTGGCTAGGTCCTGATACATTGACAACATTATCATGCGTATCCTTATGGAGACATCCTGCAGTAGCGTGTTGTATGAACTCCGTTACTTTGCACTTATCGCTCTCTATTTAGAGATCTTTGTCGATATATTTCAGGCAGTTTCTTGTTGGAATCACCTGAACTTGAATTGCCAATTAAAAGCCTTACGGTTCTGGGTACAATTTTTCTGAGGCAAACTAATAGTATGACGCACCTTATGCGGATGCCTCCCCTGAAGCTGCTTTTCTCGCCATCTTTGAAACTTTTCTTTCCTTCGGGGCATTCGCACTGGTACAGAAGCGGGGGAGTCGATTCGGGGGCATTCATCAACGGCACTTAACACTTTTGAGCTTTTGCAAACTAGCAAACTAACGCCTCTATCAGAGCGAGATGCAAAATTATTCAGCAGTGACGTGCCTAGTTAGCAAGCTAACTAGGCAAGCTAAAACTTGTAGGGCTAGTTTTAGCATTTTTGGGCTCCTTGTTAAGTCACAAAATTGCTTCCAGAATCTAGACGATAAAAGTTGTACAGTAAATAGTATTTTAAATAATGCTTTTTAAGTTTTGGATAATTGGTAATTATTTGTATGGCAAAACGCCTATGCTTATCTAGAGATAAGGCACTTTTTGATCAGCCCGGGTACCTACGTAATTAATTCCCGAAACGATGTCATAAGATCGGGGCATAAGTTAATAAAACTCAACTCCTGAACGCAACACAATTACTTCACGCCTAATCCCAATTCACAACCAAAACATTTAACCTAAACTCTAGTTAATAGTCGGTTTTATTGATCAATTAAATGGGCCCGATTTTCTCTTACGAAAATAATCAATCTGGCTCGGGACGGTGTTATGTTTAACTGCATTCTAAATGGTTATTGGTGTAAACAAAAAAGTGACGTACTTCCGTGGATGTGCCGGAAATCTTTCATATCCGAAAACCCAACATGCACTCGAAGGGCCAGTGGCGTCAACAGGGGGTGGCGCATGGGTAAGCAACAAATAATTTTGAGGAGACACTTATATTATTCACAAGGCAGCGTTGCCATGCCACTGCTAGATTTGTCGTGACGAAATCATTTTTGATAAGATT
This sequence comes from Pissodes strobi, assembly GCA_016904865.1. Lineage (NCBI taxonomy): Eukaryota > Metazoa > Arthropoda > Insecta > Coleoptera > Curculionidae > Pissodes > Pissodes strobi. Next base: position 19,206 of record MU187253.1, on the reverse strand, counting down.
TAATCGTTTAATTTAAATCATTTTGAAAAAGTTAAAAAACCTAAAATACAAGTGACAAGAAGGAATGTTTTAAACTAAAACTCGAGCTTAAAATAAATTTAAAGCTCTTGTGGACAAAGTTATCAAATTATATGAAAGATTAATTTAAAGTACAATGCTCAATAATTAAAATTAACATGGTTACAAATACAATATATATTAAATGAACCTTGTTCGTAAATAAATAATAGATGAAAATTGTTTTTAATGAAACTCGTTAAATAAAAAAAAAAACAGTATTCACGCTCAATCTGTTCTACTTATTATTGTTTAAAAGTTGTTTTCGAATATTAGTTGCTGATATAACAAAACAAAAGACTAAAATCAAAATATAGTTTATATTTATCAATCGATATGGCTTTAATAATTAAAAATAATTTACTCCAATGACATTCTCGTGTAGATTTTCGAAATCTACGTCAAATTTTCTATTTTTGATGATATTTTTAAAATATTTAGAGAAAAATTTAAATTTTTTCGATTAAGGTGAAAATTGATTTACATTTTTGTTAAGCGCGGAAAGTGCATAGTTCAGTATATTTAAATTTTATGAGAAAAATCGAATTTTCTCAGCGTTCTCGTATAGATTTTCAAAATCTACATAAAAAATCCTATCTATATGAGAGCTTCCAAAGATTTTCGTGCCAAACTGAAATTTTTCCAATTAGGGTGAAAATAGTGTTCCGATTTCTGTCAAATGCTTAAAACTGCAAGGCACTTTTAAAGATTATGGTAGAATTTAATATTTCTCGACATTCTCGTGCAGATTTTCCAAATTTACGCTAAATTTCCTATTTTTTATGATATTTTCAAAAATTTTAGTGAAAAGATTCCATTTTTTTCGATTAAGGTGGAAAATGATTTACATTTTTGTCAACCGCCGGAAAGTACATAGTACAGTATATTTAAATATTATGAAAAAAATCGAATTTTCTCAAGGTTCTCGTATAGATTTTCAAATTCTACGTAAAATTTACTATCTGTAACATAAGAAAGCCTTTGAATATTTTCGTACCAAACTGAAATTTTTTCAATTAGGTTGAAAAAAGGGTTTCCATTTCTGTCAAATGATTGAAACTGCATATAGGAAGGTACAATTAGATTCTCTTATAGATTTTCAATGATGATATTTTCTAAAATGTTAGTGAAACGTTTGAATTTTTTCGATTAAGGTGAAAAATTATTTACATTTTTTCGAGCGCCGCACGGTAGGATTTTTAAACTATCTGGACAAAAATGGTTCATTTAATTCCTCCTGTATTTCAACACATTGGAGTGTTGCAGCGCGGTATGGATTCATAATACGCACCTCCGCTCGCTTCGCTCGCTACAGGGCGTAACCAAAAAGAGACTAACCAAAACTAACCCAACGCATGAGAAACAACTACATTTATATTACAGTCATTTATGCGAGCGTCTGTTTTCGTCGGTAACTTATAAATATCCGCGTCGCATGGTTAGTATGGAACATCTTTTTACTCTTTAGTAACATAATTTTTTGGCAAGCTATTTAATCATAAAGTATATATAAATGAGGCAACATTCTTTATATTTTCATTATTTTTTTTTATTTATTAATAGCTATTTTATTAAATAGAACTTTTCATTACTGCCCTTTTCCCATTATTAGTAGTAGATTTTACAAATTAACACGGGAACATTGAGAAAATTCGATTTGTTTCATAATATTTAAATATACTGTACAGGGTTTCCAATTTTGTTTGTCATTGCGGGGTATCTCCATTATTTTGATAGATAGAGAGATGCGGTTTTCGCAAACCTAGACTACTTTTTCGAGAAGCAAAAACCGCTATAATTAAAATTTTCATAGCCCTCTTCGTTTCCGAACTACAGGGTGAAATTGAAAATTTGCACTTTTAGGGTATGACTTGTATCTCAGCTGTTTGAAGATAAAAACGCATTCTTATAGATCTTCTTACGTATAATTCATTGGCGTGCTTGAATTTTTTTAATAGCTAGAATTATGAAATTGTGTGAAAAATATGTGAGAGAAAATGGCAATCATTTGTAGCAGTTCTTTTAATTTTCTGTGTTACGCCACTGAATTATACGTAAAAAGATCTATAAGAATGCGTTTTTATCTTTTTGATAAGTTGCCTAAGATACGAGGCATGCCCTAAAAGTGCAAATTTTCAATTTCACCCTGTAGCTCGAAAACGAAGAGGGCTAGGAAAATTTTGATTATGGCATGTTTTGTCTCTCGAAAAAGTAGTCCAGGTTTGCGAAAACCACATCTCTCTGTCTGTCAAAATAATGGAGATATCCCGCAATGACAACGAAAATTGGACACCCTGTACTATGCACTTTCCAGCGCTTGACCAACATGTAAATCATTCTTCACTTTATTAAAACAAATTCAAATTTTTCACTAAAATTTCTGAAAATATCAATAAAAACAGAAAATTTGGCGTAGATTTCGAAAATCTACCTAAGAACGTCGAGAAATATTGAATTCTTTCATAATCTTTAAATGTATCTTCCTATGCAGTTTCAAGCATTTGACAGAAATCGGAACCCTAATTTTGACCCTAATTGGGAAAATTTCAACTTGGTAAAAAAATCTTCAAAAGCTTTCTTATAAATAGGAAATTTTTTGTAGATTTTGAAAATCTATACGAGAACATTGACAAAATTAGATATTTTTTTATAATACTTAAATGTACTGTACTATGTTCTTTCCAGCGCTTGACCAAAATGTAAATCATTCTTCACCTTAATCGAAAAAATTCAAATTTTTCACTAAAATTTTTGAAAATATCATTCAAAATATAAAATTTGGCGTAGATTTTGAAATTCTACACAAGAATGTCGAGAAATATGGAATTCTTCCATAATCTTTAAATGTACCTTTCTCTAGTTTCAAGCATTTGACAGACTAACCCAAACTAACCCTAATTTTGACAAATTTCAGTTTGGAACGAAAATCTTCAAAAGCTTTCTTATAGATAGGAATGTTTACGTAGATTTTGAAAATCTACATAACTAACATTTTTGAAAACATCATCAAAAATAGAAAATTTGACGTAAATTTTGAAAATCAATACGAGAATCTCGAGAAATGTTCCTTCCTATGCAGCTTCAAGCAATTGACAGAAATCGAAACCTTAATTTTCACCCTAATTGAAAAAATGTCAGTTTGATACGAAAATCTTCGAAAGCTTTCTTATAGATACGAAATTTTACGTAGATTTTGAAAATCTACACGAGAACGTTGAGAAATTTCGATTTGTTTTATTAGATTTAAATATACTGTACTATGCACTTTCCGGCGCCGACGGCTCTTGCTAGAAATCGATTGCATCGCGAAGACATCTAATTCCTCCTGTGTTGCAGCGCAGTATGAATTCATAATCAAATGCTTATAAATTCTTCCTGGACTTCAACACATAATTCGCGTATAGTTTAAAGCCCCAAAAGATGGCTATGATATTCAGTTTTGCTACTGCGCTTCAGCACAATGATCGTGCTGTCACATAGTAGGAAGTACTAATACGCAGCGGAGGGCTAGGCATGAGGTAATTAAGTATTTGAAGAATGAAACCAAACAGGGGTATTATGACTAACATTTATATTACAGTCGCCCTATACGAGCGCTTGTTTCGTCGGTAACTTATGAATATGCTACCGGCGCGGCGCGCAGAGGAGTATTTGCGTATAAAATTCGGTCAAAATTATTTCATATTTTTTCTTTAATAAGAGCAGTATTTATATAATAATATAATCTAAATTAATATGAACATAATTCAATCATATAACCCAAAATTACGATTTTTTTACATATACACTATCCGACAAATATATTGCATATATTTATTTAAGCATTTCTGTCTAACAGGAAAAACAGGAAATCGATTTATAACATAATAATGTACAATATTGTTGTACTGGGCACACATTTTATATACGTGTTCTCTTAGCATTAGATGGTTTGATCTCGTAGCAATAGGAGGAACACGGAAAAATAAACCACTCCGCAGATGATCGGAGTCTGCCAAACTCCTAACTAGTTTAAGTAAAAATAAGAAACAGAATTTCGCCTTTGGGCAAGTGACGGAAATTCAAACCTACCAAGCAACAATGTATGATCGATGCCACGAGCAGGGTAAGTACCATCCGTTTTAAAAGCAAGATATTTCAAAACCCTTCTCTGAACGCTCTCAATAGCGTTAATGTATTCTTGATAGAAAGGGCTCCATATTAAAGATGCGTATTCCAGCTTGGAGCGTACATACGAATGGTACAATACTCTGAGTGACTGGATATTAAAGGCTTGCACGTTCGAATCACAAATCGCAGCATCGCTATGGATGCTTCTCTTGTTTTTTGAACATGTGTGTTGAAAGAGAGTCCCGGATCAAAGTTCCAAGACTGACGATATTGAGTGGGATTCTTTTTCAAAGAGAAAGTAATGATTTTGCATTTGTCGACGTTAAGGGGAAGCATGTTATCCGTGCACCATTGATTCAGGCTGCCAAGTTTTTTTGGAGCCTCAGACAGTCCTCCAGAGAGTGAATGGTTGAGAAAAGTTTATGGTCATCAGCGAAGAGAAGGACGCTGCCGTTAAACATCTCAGTTATGTCATTAATAAACAACAAAAATAGCAGAGGGGCTAAGTTGCTACCCTGCGGAGCTCCACTGGTAGCCTCGAAAGATGAGGATTTATGTCCTCTATGCTCAACATAAAGCTAGCGGTTTGAAAGATATGAGAAGATAAAATTGCATAGTTTTTGATCTCAAGAGTATCGAGTGATCAAGTCGATCAAAAGCCTTTGAGTAGTCGATGTGTACTGTGTCAATTTGGAGTTGGGAATTTAAAGCGTTACTGGTATATTGCATAAAACAAGCTAAGTTAGTAACAGTACTTCTTTACTTCTTGCAGAAAAAAAACCGTGCTGTAGTGGTGTAAGTACGCACCTTACCTCAGTATCAGTATCAGTATCAGAAGGGGTGGCCCCTAGCGGGCCTTGCACTTAGGCCACCAATTGGGTCCATTGTGCCCCCAGCCCGCATTAGAGAACCTCCAGGATGCCGGTCCTCCTTAAGAAAGCCCGCATCTCCTTCAGACTAACACGACGCACTGAATCTAGCTCGATCGACGTCACGCCAAAGATTCTGTTTCTTGCCCAAGCGAAAGCGGGGCATTCCGTAAGTAGATGGTATGGGGTCTCGTCGTCCTCCATGCACCATGCAAACACTCCCCCTCCTCTGCAATTCTTAGCAGGGTCAGGTGCCGTCTAAGCCTACAGTGCCCTGTGTAGAATCCTACCAGGGCCCTGCACTCGTTCCTAGGCAGGCACAACAGCCCCCTGGCGAGACTCTTCGCGGGCCCATGTATCATGAGCCTGGTCTGTCTCATCCCCGGAGCCGTCCGCCATACCTCCTCCGCCCGACCCTACATCCAGGCCTCCAAGGCTCTTTCGCGAACACACAGCGATCAGGCCCCAAGTGTCTGCGGGCGGAGCCTTCTCTGGCTAAGCCATCAGCGGCCTCGTTTCCCGGTACACCCGAGTGTCCCGGTATCCAGATCAGCGTGACCTTTTTAACCTTTGTAAGTTCAATTAGCCAGCTTCTACACTCCCTTACCAACAGAGAGCGCGTGCGGACCGACTTCAGCGCCATGAGTGCGGCCTTGCTGTCGGAGCAGAAGAATATCCTCCCGCCAACGACATTGAGCCTTAACGACTCCCAGACCCCCATCATGATCGCAAAAATTTCCGCTTGGAAAACCGTAGTGTGCTCGCCCAGTGAGGCAGATAGCTCCCGCCCCAGGGCCTCACAGTACGCACCAGCTTCGGACAGTGTTCCCATTCTGGACCCGTCTGTGAACCAGACTAGCCCATCCCAGGTTCACGTCCTTCCCTCCGTCCAATCCTCCTTTGTAGGGAAGAGGAAGTTCAGCCCCTCGGGAAAGCCTATCTCAGGAACCATCGCGTCACCTGCCATCCCCAGATTGGCTAGGTCCCCAGACAAGCCCCGCCATAGACCACAATGGCCCTGGCAGGAGCCGTTGTCACTCCACATCCCCGCATCAGCCAATCTCATAGCCGCTCTGGCCGCCTCGTGCCTCATCCGGTCCGCCAACGGGGGCAACCCCACCAGCACCTCCAGGGCCCTCGTGGGCGCCGTCCTCATAGCCCCGGTGATGCAGAGGCATGCAAGTCGCTGTAATTTGTCCAGCACTAGTCTGGACGTCATTTTCATGGATCCTGGCCACCAAACAACCGATCCGTGCATGAGCATCGGAGCGATCATCGTCCCATAGATCCATAACATGGTTTTCGGCCCAAGTCCCCAAGTCCCTCCCAGCGCCCTGCGGCAAGCCCACATGGCACTGAGCGCTGCCGCGGTCTTGAGCCGAATGTGTTCCTGAAAGGTCAGTTTGGAGTCCAACCAGACATCCAGGTACTTGACCCATTTCTTAGCCACAAGGGGGGTGGGTCCCTTCCAACGTGATGTTGGGAGAGACCTCCAGCTTCCTTTTCCTGGTGAAGATGACCATCCCTACCTTGTTGGGATTCGCTCAGAGTTCTTTATCCCTACACCACTGTGAGAACCTTGTCAGTGCTTCCTCCAGAAGCCTCTGCAATATTCCCACCTCAGTACCTTGTGCCATAATCACAACATCGTCTGCATAGGCCTGTACATATACCCCATGCTCTGCTCTCAGGATGCGTAGGATCTCGTCCACCACTAGACACCACAGAAAGGGAGACAAAACCCCCCCTGAGGACATCCCCGCGATGACTCAAGTTTTGTTTATTTTTCAAAGGCTACTCCCAATCTTAAATTTTGAAAATATAATACAGGGTGGTAGAAAAGTAGGAAAAACGCGAAGGTAACATTTCCACATTTTCTTAGTTTTCCAACATCAATGTTTTCAAAATTTAAGAATGGCAATAACCTTTAAAATCAAAACTTTTCATAAAGAATGATTTTTTGTTCTAAAATCTCTGTTTTTATCTTTAACAATTTTCGTTTCTTCTGGCATGCCTGTAATGGGATTTTGTACGCGAGATGATGCAGGGATTCAAAAAACAGAATTCTAGGATGGAGAGCGAATAGTTCAAACTGTAGTGATTCTACCTTTACGTCCTGTACTTAGTACTTCCTTCAGCTTATCAAAGTATTTTCAGGTCCCGCTGCAAATATAGCAGCGCATTGCAAACTTTACCATCAATCATGGTGAAAAGCATTGAATGTTTTATTCTTACTGTCCCATAGGGAGCAGTGATCTCTGTTTTGGACAGATTTTTAATTGGTCATTAACTTATTCGATTTTTCCTTTTGTGATATCTTTTGATTCACTGGCCAATTTGATTCTCATCAATCTACAAAATCTTACTGATGACGGAAATGGATTTTGGCAAAATTATTTTGACATTTACATTCACAGTAAGTTGAAAAGGAACCAGGGCGCTTTGAAAAATTTTGGAGTCACTATCCGAGCTGTTATGAAATCTTTGTTTCAACTGCGACTGTTACGACCCATCGCATGCGCATTTTAATAAGAATTCCATAGTTTCTCTTTCTACTTCTGTGCAACTTTAAATCACTTCGACAAGGTATTTATATAGACGAGATGTGATGTTGTGTGCTCTAGTGATCCTTGCAGTCGGATTTCAATGCAGGTTTCTGTGATCCATATGTCTCCTCCTTAGGATAGCAGCCTTTTTTGCATTTTTGCAAAGAATTTCCCGTTGCCTCTTCGTGAAATTACCTTTGAGCAAAAATGTATGACTTGCGAATTTTCGACACTTTTGTTGGCGATTCTAAAATTTCTTTTAGTACTGCCGAGGCATTAGTATTTCCAGCAGCACGTTAACTGACTCCAACTTGCATATACTAATTACTCAGCAGGTATTTGTATCCGTATCTTACTAGTTCTTCTTCGCTTATTACGTTCACTCAAGTTTTCAAATGATTTTTTAGCCGCCCCGGTTCTGCATTAAGCTTCGGTAACTGTACAGACGATGTAAGCCATTCTTCACTATTACAAAAAAGCGCTATTCTTTGCGACTTGCTGCTATCCATTTCTGCTTGAATTGTTTCAGCTAATCTTGTTACAGGCTCATTTGATGAGCTTCAAAAATAATATGTGCCTCCAGTATATTTTTATAAAACTTAATAAATCCCATTTTTGATCAGATTTTATACGGAAATGCTCCTGTGTGCGGCGGCGTCTACAAAGCTAATGAGAATTTACCGGATTAACGCCATTACGACTGTTGATTGAGTCCAATCCCAGTTTCCACTAAACCACCTTCATCGCCTCCCAGAAGTTTATATTGGCACCCAAAAATCTATTTCATTTCAAATGAAAATTGACTCCTTGGGAGATCGTCTCACATTCCAGGAAATTTGCGGCCACTGAAGAAAAACAACTGCCTTATTAAATCAATAGCAACCTATTCCATTATTTTTCCGCCATCCTTCTTGATGTAAACACTTCAAAAGCGCCCGACTGTCATTGACTAAATACCTGTAATGACAGTTTGCCTGTTGCTGTCATGGAACTAGTGAGGTTCGGCCTTATCGAGAAATAATAAAGATGTAAATCTAAGCGATATACCCATCTGTAATAACCTATTTTATTATTGCCAAAAATGAATATATGATCTATAAAAGTAAGAATTTTCCTAAATTATGACAATTTTTAGCTCCCCCTATCCTAGAGAAGGTTTTTCTATTGGCTACATCACTAAAATGGAACATTCTTTCATTGTTATTTTCCCAATACCCTAACTTATCCGATCTGCGATAATTCTCTATCGAAAAACCGGCGGCGCTCGACACTTAAATGGACTCCCTGCCACGTTCGAAATCAGAAGACGTATTTAGCTGATTCAATGGACTGATAATCGGCTAATGAAAATTAGGTATTATTTTCTGTTTGGGGAAATTTTTCTGCTTAGGGGGGGAAGTATCGGAAACGAAGCCACTGTCGCCTATAGTTTCGGCGCTTTGGGCATACCTTACATACGAAATAACCCAATAAAATTAAGCTTCAGAAGGTTAGAATTTTAATTAAAAATATCTAATATTACTTACTCCACTTATCATCATGCTGCTGTACTCTATTTATTGTATCAAACGACTATAAAATATCCCCCGAATTATCAAGCACGATTCTTAAATTGCATAATGACGAAAGAGAGAGAGAGGGAGCGAAAGAAGGCTGAAATAAAACTGCGACCAATCGCAAGAGTTTCCCTGAATCACGATCAATTTGCCGTAACCACAGCTTCTAACAGGCAGTAATGACGTACGCGAACGAGACCGATTTTATCTGAAGACGATTCAATCAAGGGGCCCTTTACTTCGCCACAACTTAAAGCTTCGGCGATAATAAAAACTGGAACGGTACAGTCGGTAGAGAAATCCTGCCAGAGTTTTGGATTCGCATCATCTATTTATTAAATCGGTGATCAATCGGAATCGGACCTAAACGTACCTGAAACATTTGCGACGAAATTCGAGCGACGTTGCCAAGTTAGGGAACATACGCATTTAATAACATATCCTGACTGCGTATTTTTAAAGCGAAAGCGAAAAACAGTCGCTTAGTATCAAAACAAGGGCAGCATATTAATTAATTATGTATTTTGTTGTTGGCTTGAATCGTAACCACGTCAAAGTCACAGGGCAACCCCTATGCCAATTAAACATCTGGCAACGTTCCACTTTCCATTAAACGTTCCGAAGTGCATTATATTACACTCGTCCGTAGGCGACCAACAATTCTTTTAAGGTATATTACCGCCGAAAAAGGATATCGTGTAGTTTATTTTCGGTCTCTAGTAGATCCCATTCAAGTTTAACAAGGTTGAGTATGGTACTTCTCACTTATAGACGAGGTTCGAGGTTGCCAACAACACCTACGACTTCAAAAAAATACCACCCTACTTCCCTTGATCTAAATTATTTCTAAAGATGTATGTATATAAATGATAAGAGAAGAGGAGAAAAGGAAGGAGTTAATTGCTCTGAGAATCAATTGCAATGATACTAGTAGGGCAGGATTGCGAGAGTTAGGCAGTGAATAAAAAAGTAAGGGAGGTGAAAAAGTTGTGAGTTGGTTGGTTGGTCGCGTTTGAATAATAGGGAGTTAACGTAGGGAAGCGTAAGAGGAACTGGCAGTGCTGCTGTAGTGATATATAGCCAGATTCAGGATACACCCATAGTATGGGATTGGTGGGAAAGGCGTATCTTGTGGGTTGATGGTATTTTGAATGTTGTTTATAACTGTTAGGAACAGATACCTAGAGATTGATGGAAGCTGGAAGAAATATGACGTCTAAGTTTGACACCTTCTGGAGGATTAAAATTGAAGATGAATGAGAAAAGATCGCTGGCCGTAGGCTTTCCACCTAGACAAGGTCGTTAATATAGAAGATTTACTGATGCAATCGAAGACTTAGAAGAGATCTAGGAAAATAGCGATGGTGTGCTGTCTGAATGTCAATCTTCAGTCCCCCAAGTCAGTGGTGGATCGATGGTTAGGAAAGCCCATTTGGGAATTGACGAGCAGGTGATTCTGCATGCATAATTTAGTTGCCAAAAACTTCTTGAAACTTTTGAATAGAATACAACATATGATATTATTTGAAGCAAATATTTTAAGGAAAATAAATTATTTTTGACGGAGACTGTACCGATAATACCCGATCGCGAACTTGGAAAAGAGTGAGTAAAAGAACCAGTTGACAACTTTCGCAAACTTTTTTGTTGGCCAATCAAAAGCTATTCGGGCAATTCTTCGTTCAAAGAAAACGTCTGCCAAATTACGGAATCAATGCCGTTTATCACTTCTCTTTTATTCTTTGTCTGGGGGAACTAAATTGCCCGTCCCACTGACTGAAAATTTATTTTCATTTGCATAATCGCTGGACGTGCCTTGTGCAAAATCGAAACTCGGACTATATTATATCAAATTGTGTGTGTCCACAACGTTTCTTAATATCAATATTTTTGAATTGCTTATTAAAATCGCATTTAGATTTAGACTGGTAATTTTCGTGACAAGTGCGGGAAGTTGGGATAAAAGAATAATTTCCAAGCGAGTTAAAGTCATTACGACAACATTCAAGATTTCGCTAAGAAAATTAACGCTGGGAAACTTCCTATGTAGAATTTAGTAATTATTCGGAAGAGTGTTATTTAGGAAGCTCAGGAAAGCTTTTCAGGTGAATTGAGAAACTTAAAGCACTTTGATAACTAAAGTTTTGTCGCCCTTATAAGTTGTTTTATTAAACATTTCGTTTTAAGATGAATAAATAAGATCCAGAGGGCATTAAATTATCTCTTTATTCAAATATTATTCAGGTTTGAGGAGGTAGGAACTAGTATAGTAAGATGTTAAATCTGTTTCTATTGACAGCACCTGATATTATGTTCAATTAATATTAAAGCGTTGCTGTCTTAAGGCGATCGATAATTCTCTGTCGAAAACGTCCTTGATTTATTTAGGGGATTCCCAGAAGCTTATATTAGCGCTCATAGGATTCATTTCAAATCATATAAATCAGTGGAGGAAATTCCTAGAGAGTTGGATATTTTTAACGCTTACTTTACACTTGGGCTAACATATAACGAAAGTCTCCGAGGGTGAAGGAAGCTCGAGTTTAAAGCTACCATTTTTTCAGTTTTTCGCTTATATCTCCCAAACAATCATTCTTATCGATTTTTACTTCCTAATCACAAATAAAGCCGATAAAATTTCCTACAAAAATGTCCTGGGTCTAACCGTTAGCGAGTTATAGGCCTGAATAAAAGAAACATCATTCCAAAAAATGTACTTTATTTACATTTGAAACCAAATTGGCGTCTTACTATACAATATTAATAATAATAATAATTCAACAGATGATTTGAATGAAACGGTTAATTGAATTTTGAAATTGGTTCCAACCCTTCTTCAACGAGTCGTCTTCATATGCTTTCATTTCAAATTGATTTCCTATTGCTTAAAACCATAAAGAAGGGGGTGGTATATTAATTATTAATTAACCACTTATAATAAACTGTGTTACCATAAGGTAGGGATAAGGTTGTTAATTAAATCAAGATTTTTCTTTAGATTGGTTACAAGTTGTCTTAAATTAGGACCAGTACATTTGACAACAGAGTCTATTTCTAATAGTGAAATGAAATGAGCATTAATCACTGATAATTTATTCTCATACCTTTCTTTCAGTAAGTTAATTGCAACTTCAAACTTATCATTCGTTGCGAGTAAATTTTCAATGATCTTTAGTGGTTCGTCGCTCAAAAATGACTTTAAGTACATACATTTTTGAATATCTGTTATTGAGGCATTATCTGTCATTAATCTGTCAAACAATTGAATGAAAGAGTTCCATTCAGAAATTTTTCTATTAAAAGGATTGATCTTTATCTGTGGTAACCTTATAGAAGGGAGAGAGGGGCTCTGATTAGCTATACTTTTGAGAATTTGGAACAACTTGAGAGGATGAAACTAACTTCTCAATACATTCTTTTATCTGAACCAGCAAATCATAGTAAGTTTGTTCCATGTCCTCACGAACTTCAGTGTCAAGGTTGTAATTCATCGTGTTTTAAACCAAAATGTTTAACTTTCTTTTCTTTGTCTGCATTTGCATGCATTCACTTACTGATTCCTGTGATTTGACCCTTGACACTGGCTCGCTGCGCTTTCATTTGTTCGTACGTCATTGTGAAATATTTTTCAAACACAATACAAAAACTATACAAATATCAATAGAAATGCAATAATATCAACCAAATACAGAAGTGAAACAGTGCATATACAACAATATATCAATGAGGAAAGAAACACAGTACACAAGTTTTTATTAACAGTCAATTACAGAGTTTCGTAAAACTTACCACGAAATTCCTTCATTTTTTGAGCAGCCCTGGTAGTCTCTAGAGTCCTGCTGGTTGCAGGAAGTCCCTTGATTTACAAAACAA
>MU187252.1:51624-77481 GCA_016904865.1 Pissodes strobi | reverse complement strand
AGAGGATAGAATAACTAATACCACGAATAACATACAAAAGTATTTCTCCTTACCATTCATAGAGGGCTTAACAAGCAAACTTACCAACCTTTTTAAAAATATGGATATCAAAATACCTAAAAGATAAGTGAAAACTCTACCTTTAATTTTTACAAAAACTAAATTTCCTCTACCACTGACCGAGAATTATAATGTAGTATATAAAGTTCCATGTATAAGCTGTGAAATATATAGGTCGCCTTACATCGCACAAGAGTGATATCCAAAGAGGGGTGCAGTCCTGCGCACTAGCGCAACATGTCCAGGAATTGGATCACTTAATGGATTGGGATGGCACTGGGATTTTGGAAAAAGCAAATTCCTATTATCGAAGAATTTTTCTTGAAATGGTTCGCATTAACATGGACGATAACACAATGAACAAGAATAGCGATACTCAAAATCTCAGTTCTATCTATAATTACCTTTTAAAAATTCACAAAGAAGGATGTCTGGCTTCGCGGAATGCTCCCACTCCGGATGAATAATTTTTTAGGTCTGAATGTGAGGTGAGACTGAATTTTGTATTGTTCTCCCCCTTTTTGCATTTACCATATATTAAAAATTAATTACTTTTGAATATTGTTTTAAAAATCCGAACTTTTCAAATGTCCTGGTAAATTGTTGCAAACAACTAATTATTTCTACCTACCACTATGTCGAGCGCAAGTCAAGCAAATGCGTTTCTCTCTTCTCTGTCACACTTACACAAACCTGATTGATGCTGTTTCGCTCAGAGGTGCTTTTTTAAAATCATAATTACTATCTCTTATAGGATATGAAACCAAAAACAAAAAAAAAAATTGTTAAGATTTTTTTGATGTGTAAACATTTTACGCGGCGCGGCGGTATGAGGGTAAATCTCAGCAAATGGGACGGAAACGTGCAAGCGGATCTAACGCCAGAGTATAGGTAACCAATTCAGATAAGGGGTTGCCTATATTCAGGCGTTACGCCGCCTAAGGTGGCATTAGATTTTCATAGGATATGTATCATTGTCTCGAGTACTAGCAGACTCTCTCAACATTTTTTATTTTAATTGGGATGCTTATTTCTTTCAGTAATAATTTCCATATAAAAATTGTATAAAGCTTTTTAAATCAGGTATTTCAAGGCCGAAGTGCATCTAGAATTAACTTTCCTGAGAAATCAAAATAATTTTTTTTTTAATGCTGACTATGCTGTCAGTATGTGTATAGGGTGAGTCGAGGATTCAGTAAAACTAATTTGAGGATTTATGGTTATATGCAGAAGGAAGTAAATAAAGCATTATGCGATTCTGATAAATTCCTGTCTTTTTATAGAAGGTGTATATTATGTATTTCCTTCTAGCAGCTGATCGAAGCTGAAACACGTAGAGGCCAGAAAGAAAAAAAATGTTAGAACTTCTTTAAGCTGAGTTTAGATCAGGAAGTAAGATTATCATCTTTGAAGTCTCTTACTAAATCGAAAACCGTCTTTTACATAAACATCATGCTAAATGTTGTACCTATAGTTTTATGAAAAATTTTAGAAAATGCCCATAAAGCTTTCTTTTAAAGCAAAATTTCTCGGTTTTCACCAAGAACACCTTTTTTTTCGGCCGACTTCAAAATTGTAGGCCAAAGCCGGCGTTTATGGCTGAATTTTTATGGATAACTTCACACTGGTTTCCTTTTCGAACATATTTTCCGGAAGTCCTGGCAACACTGAAGAAATAATAGAGGACCTAGAACCCGATTATCCGTAATAACGTTCTTACGCAATCATTATTTTATTTTTCCTTTCTGTAAAATAATTTTAAAGAAATCAACAGTGCGGTTCGTTTGTAAGCATTTTCCGCGAGATTTAATCTATTTGAAAGCTTTATAGCAATTTTATGAGGCCAAAATAAATTTGGGTTAAATTAATAAAATGAGAAATGTCAGGTAAGGGTAGGGCATCATGTAATCGTGCTCAGAATTTAGCATCTCCCCCACACTTCATCTACACATACACAAATTTCACTTGAAATATATGCAAGGGTGAGGAGTGACAATGTATTTGAGTAGGTATACGTCGGAAATGCTGTTCGTCATTCATTATTTTAACACGTTGTATGTCTTGTAGATTTATGGATATCGAAATTGCCATGGAGATTTTATCGTAATTATTGAAAGAGCGACAATCTATTATGTTTGCATTGTACGAGAACTAATAGCTCTAAGAGGAATACATATAGTCTAATTTATTTCCATTCAATATCACCAAGTGACATAATAAAAAAAAAGAATGAAAATTGAAATAAGTCAATTTTAGTACATAAAAACCAAATTTCCAAAGTTAGAGCGAATCTTATCTCACTTTCACAAAACATGTAATTTCATGAACGGCAGTAATCCGAGTTAGGTTATTTCGTGAAATTGTAGAAATGGTCATATTAATTGGTTAGTTTAGAACACTTAATCCAAAATGCAATACGCTTTTTGTTACCTACTACGAAATCGAATATCATAAAAAACTTTAAAAGGTACAGTTCGGGAAATTGACTACGATATATTTACTTTACGTTTTCTTATTATGAATATTGAGAAGAAGAAAAGGGGTCTACGCAATAACAAAGTGGAACTTTTAAAGCAGATCGAACGAATTCCCTCCATCAACCTAATTAAAATTGAACCTTATTATTACTACAGTTTCTAATTAATGTTTAATAGTTTAATTACCAAATTGTTGAAGCTACAATGTAAGTATCTAACAATCTAATTATGTTCAACTTTCAACATCCAATTTTTTTAACGCCATTCGTGTTCAGGTGATTTATCTTTGCCGAAAATGTAACTTTAAATTGTTAGTCTGAAATTAATTATTTATTAATGAAACAGAATACTCATTATAATTTGATTTTGCATCTCCGGATTACCGCCATAGCACACGCCACTGAATAATTAAGCACGACCGCAAAACGCCGTTCTTTAATTAATTGAGTAAATGAAGGGGAGATTTTATAATGCGGAAAAACAGGAAATCTCTTTTTCGTCAAAAACTCATGAGTAGGTATACGTAATTAAAAATAAATGTTACGAAACAAGAGAAAATTTCCCCAACAGCATTGGAAAAGCATGGTCTAATAACGCCCATTCTTTTCAATCTGATAAGAGTTCTTAAGCAGCATGCTCACGTTGCCCCAAAAAATGACATTTATGTCTTGTTATGAGTGAAGTGATCTGAGTTTTACCGCGTTCCAGTGTTCCAGCATTATGGATTAAAAAAAACATCAGCTTGATTACTTTGAGCCCTATTGTCAAATATCGATCTCTTGGTAACGTTACTAGCGACATAATAACCATTAAGACCGTTGTTAAATCTGTGATAGTATAGTCATCTTCTTGCAACAGTTAGGTAAAAATGGATAACCAAGCCCAATAAATCATTATTTTATTTAAAAATTTTGAGCAACAAAAAGTAAGGGAAAGCACCCGTAAAATGGCCTATGTAAAATATAGAACAATTTCTTACTCTGCTACTTAACGTTCCAGACATACACGGTGGATTTTCCAGAGGGACAATGCATCCTGAAACATGTGTATGGAAAGAGAAGGAAATTTAAGAAATAAGAGAAATGCTGGCGAAAAGTCTGTATCAGATAGGCTGCGAAACTAGCAAGACTGTAGAGTAGCTATTATAGGGGTTTTATACTTTCCTAGGAGCACCGAGACCCAGACAAAAACTCGAAGCCAAACCAAGTCCATATAATGAACAGGAAGCTGACCGAAAAGCTGGTAACTATTATGTTTTCCCACAGGAAGGAGGGTAACCAACTAGGCTTTGAAACAATAACTCTCCATTCATCCTTAAAAAAACTGATAGGTAATGATTCTAAGAAATCATAACCTAACTAAGCCTCCAGTGTAATTCTACTCAAAATAATTTACTAAGGACTAAAATAACAATAAACATATTTAGCAAATTAAAAAAATGATATCAATAATAACTATACAAAAATATGAAGAAAAAATACTGTTACGTTTTTCCCGTGGGTTCTTAACAGAATTACAACTTTGCTATTTTCAACTAATACTCTCTTTATTCACTACAACTGTATACAATTTAACTCACTAAACTAGTCTTATAACTTTACCACTAATATCTATTCAACATTCAATGATTAACTGAACTAACTAACTAACCGACTGACTTAGGTCTGCTTATATATAATCTCAAATCTATCACGAATATTCGGGAAGTATTCCAAGGCCACTCTATATGATCTCGACGAGGACATCGAGATAATTCCAGCTATCCCGTAACTTCGCGGCGGGCCGGTCGATGATTCATACAGACAGAGAAGCGAGGGGCACGGCGGGGCAGCTAGTTCTATAGGGTAGCACAAAAACGTTCGGATGGTTGTTAGTCGTGATATTGCCTCCCTCTTAAACCTGATCGTCCCGATCAGATACTGCATGTCCGTGGTATGCTTTCAGTCTGTCGAGGTGAACAACTTTCAGTTTGCTTCTAGGACTACGCTGAATTCTATACACAACGTCATTAATTCTTTTGATGACTGTATAGGGTCCTTCCCATACTGGCGTTATCTTGGAAATCTTCCTTTCTTCCTTTGCGGATTATATAACCAGACTTTATCGTTCATCTGAAATCCCATAGAATTAGCTTTGAGATCATATCGTGTCTTCATTCGGTCACTGGCTTTCTCCGTGTTTTCTCTGACTAATTCATGGATGTATAGTAACTTTTCCTTAAGGGAGTCCGCGTAGTCTTGAATTTCCATATCCTGGTTGTCTGGCGTTCCGAATAATAAATAGGTCGCAGGGTAAGCGGAGTTCTCTTCCAAATAAAACCATGGCTGGTGTTAGTCCTGTCGTGTCATGGACTGCTGATCGATAGGCCATTAAAAATAGTGGTATGTGTTGGTCCCAATCCTTCTGATGTTCATCTACGACCTTTGACAAATGTTCTTCAATGGTCTTGTTAGACCTTTCAACCATGCCGTCTGATTGTGGATGTAAGGCGGTAGTCCGTGTTTTATGGATGTTGAGTAAATCACAGACTTTCTGGAAAAGCTTGGATTCGAAGTTGCGTCCTTGATCTGAGTGCAGCTCTAACGGAACACCAAATCTGCTGAATAGGTTATTCACAAGGACCTCTGCTATGGTAACAGCTTCTTGATTGGGGATTGCAAAGACTTCAGGCCATTTACTGAAGTAGTCAATTGCCACTAAAATGTACTTGTTACCATTATTTGTTTCTGGAAAAGGGCCAGCTACGTCAATGGCGACACGTTCAAACGGTAGGCCCACATTATACTGTTTCATTTTGCCCCTAGATCTTGTTTTGGGTCCTTGGCTTGCGGCACAGGTTTAGCACTGCCGACACCACGATTTCACATCTTGGCAGTAGTTGACCCAGTAAAATCTGTCGCGAATCTTGTCAATCATTTTGTTCACTCCGAGATGAGCACCAGACTTTCCATTATGAACTTCTTCCAGAACTTCCGATATCTTCCTCCTTGGTACCACTAACTGTGTCTTCACTACTTTTCCATCGGCGCTTTCCCAGGCTCGTTTAAGAAGTCCATTTTCCACCACCAGGGAGTCCCACTGAGCCCACAGAGTTTTAAAAGCAAGTCGTTTAGTTGATATCTCGCTCCAGCTTGGTCTTGGTTGATGTTCTTCTTTGGCTCTTAGCAATAGTGCTATTTCACTATCTTCAAGCTGATCCTTTTTAAGTTGCTCGGTGGTCCACTGCTGATCAACCTCAAATTTCGTTAGCCTAACAGGAGTAATTCCTTCTCGTTGATCTACTCTTTGGCAATGCTTACAATTATCCGCGCATGGTCTTCTGGATAAAACATCTGCATTATTATGCAATCTCCCTGCTCTGTGCTTAACCTTAAAGTTATATTGTTGTAACTTTTCAAGCCACCTGGCTACCTGTCCTTCAGATTGTTTCATATCCAAAAGCCATTTAAGTGCTGCATGATCAGTCCTTATCAGAAATTGTTGCCCATATAGATATTGATGGAAATGCTCAACAGACCGTACTATTGCCAAAAGCTCTTTTCGGGTTACACAGTAGTTACGTTCAGGTTTCGAAAGTGTTCGACTGTAATATTCGATAACCCGTTCTTCTCCTGCTTGTACTTGAGATAAAACTGCTCCGATGCCGGTGTTGCTGGCGTCTGTGTCCAATACAAATTTACCCTTTTGTTCCGGATATCCCAGTATTGGGCTAGAACATAGAGCCGCTTTTAATTTCCTGAACGCAGAATCACAGTTATGATCCCAGTTATAATTTGCTCGTCCTTCAGTGAGCTTATGTAAAGGTGCAGCTATATTTGCAAATCCTTCGACAAATCTTCTATAATAAGTACATAAACCTAGGAAACTCCGCAGTTCGTGTTTGTCGCGAGGACGAGGCCAGTCTTTGATTGCTGTTATCTTTCGTTGATCAGTTTGAATTCCCTCTGATGACACGACGTGTCCGAGAAATTCAACTTTTTGTTGGAAGAGAAAATATTTCTTTGGATTCAGTAAGAGCTGAGCATTCTTGATCCTAGTAAAAACTTCATGCAGGTTTTGTAGGTGCTCTTCGAAAGTTTTTCCCATTACCATTATATCATCAAGATAGACCAGGCATGTCTTCCAAGTGAGGCCTCGTAGAACAACTTCCATAAGACGCTCAAAAGTAGCGGGGGCATTGCATAGTCCGAAGGGCATAACTTTAAACTGATATAAACCACTTCCGGTAGAGAAGGCAGTCTTTTCCTTATCCTGTTCGTCAATGCCTACTTGCCAGTATCCGCTCTTTAGATCGAGTGTTGAGAACCAATGAGAACCTGCTAGTGTCGTCAACGTATCGTCAATTCTGGGAAGTGGATAGCTGTCCTTCTTGGTGACGTCATTGAGCCTTCTATAGTCCACGCAGAATCTGGTAGTCCCATCCTTCTTGGTGACTAAGACAACAGGAGATGACCATGGACTTGATGATTCTTCAATAATTCCATCTTCAAGCATTTTATCCACTAATGTGGTAACCTCTTGCTGCTTCGCCACTGGTAACCTCCGAGGATGCTGCCGTATGGGGTGAGCACTCCCAGTGTCGATTTTATGTTTTATGATGTTCGTTCTTCCAGTCATGCCATTTTTCTTTTCAAAGGCTGTACTCTGCTCTTTGATAAATTGTGTAGCTCTCTTCAGTTCTTCGGAAGATAGATGTTGCCACGACTTCTGGAAATGTTCTAGGACTTCCTTAGGTGATGTTGAGGGTGTTACTTCTGACTGCGTTTCGCAACTGGTTACCCACTGCACCGGCTCACAAGTGGCTATTACATCTCCTTTATTGATTTTGATGGAATTGGATGAAATATTTGCTATCCTTATCGGTATTTCGCCGTCGGTTTTGACTAGTGCTTTGCCTACGAGGTGTTTGCAAGGCAAATCGTGGTGTTGGATAAGTCCGATGCAGCCTCCAAAATCCTTCTCCAATTTCCCAAAAATTATCTGCTCGGTATTTCCGCTTATTCTGACAGTACATGCCGCCACTACTTTAGTCGGTGTGCCATCGTCTGTTTTGTTAAGGATGAACTCTTCGGTGCCAAACTTCAGAAGATTAAGCTTGTTGTCAAAAGAGAATCCATGTTGACCGATGAGATCCATCCCCAAAATAAATTCGTCCTCGATGTCGGCGACTAACACTGTGTGGTGCAGTTTAATTCGTCCCAGTTGAAGTTCGATATCCATTTCCCCAAGTACTTCAGCTGTCTCACCGGTAACTGTACGCAAAACTACATTCTTTGATATGGGTAGAACTTCTACTCTATTCACTCTGTTGGACTTTACCAAAGATACCGCCGCACCAGTGTCAACAGTAATTGTTATGGCTCTTTCGTTGATCTTTCCTGTAATTGTTAGACTATCGGCGGCTTTTCCTAGGCTTTTTATGGAGACGATCCTGGGGGCTTTATCTTCTTTAGCCAACACCCGCCCCGCAATGTTGACTAATTGAAGTTTTCCTGATTTGACTTGGGGGCCCTAGCGTCTCTGGACGGAGATCTAGACCGTAGTTGTACTCGGCAGTCTCTTTTGAAATGTCCAGTCCTGCCACATCTATAGCACTGATTTGATGTATTTCGGTTACGTGGCCTATCTTCCCTTGGCTCCCGGAATCTCGCCGTGGCCTGAAGAACTTCCGTTAATTTCTTCAAAATTTCACCCATCTCATTTAATTCACAGCTGTTTGTCGGCTTTTCTTCCTGGATGGATACGGCCCTGATTTTTGGCTTGGAGATGTTACAGGCCGCCTCGATTTCTAGAGCTCGACCCAAAGCTTCGCTGCTATTATCAAATTTGGCTAGGCGTAGCATTTTCTGAGTTTCTGGATCTCTAATACCATCCACGAAATATTGGGCAGCAAGTTCCTCTTGAAATTCCTCTGTCGCTCCCGGGTAGGCCAATTGAATGAGACGTCTAATGTCTGCCTCAAACTCTTGCAGGTTTTCACCAGGCTTCTGATGTCGGGACTTAACTTGTGCCTGATACAGTTGTCTTCTATGTTGGTCGCCAAATCGTCTCTCCAGGACAGCTACGAGTATGTCATATTTCCCTTGTTGGCTGATGGGAATGGTCTGTAGTAGTTCTAGGGCAGACCCACGAAGCGCTACCACTAGTGATGTAGCCATTTCTTCATTATTCCAACCGTTGGCAACAGCGGCGGCTTCAAATTGCCTTTTGTACATTGTCCAGGATGTTTGACCGTCATAGGGTGGAGGTTTAATATGTTGTCCTGTGGCGAATACCCTCTCGGTGGATTCTTGATTTTTTAGTCTGGAAACTTCTGCTTGTAGATTCTTCATTTCTTTCTCTACGTCTCCTACTTCTTTTTGTACAGTTACAACTTCTTTTTGTATATTGTTTACTTCTTTTTCAAATTTCTCATTTTGCCCGTCCAATATTTTCTGTAATTTTCCTTGCTCGCCTACAATTACATCCAGCATCCATTTCTGCAGCTGTTCCTGTTCTGCTTGCCTTCTACCTTCATCCTCTTCCCGTTCCGCTTGCCTTTTATCTTCTTGATCTTGAAAAATTTTCTGAAGCCTGTCCTGTTCTATTTGCCTTCTATCTTCTTGGTCTTGTAAAATTTTCTGAAGCCGGTCCTGCTCTGCTTGCCTTCTACGTTCGTCCTGTTCCCGTTCCGCTTGTCTTTTATCTTCTTGATCTTGCAAAATTTTCTGAAGCCGGTCCTGTTCTATTTGCTTTTTACGTTCTTCCTCTTCCCGATCCACTTGCCTTCTACGTTCATCCTCTTCCCGATCCGCTCGCCTCTCAGTATTTAAATTATCCATAAAATCGGCCAACATTTTATTTATTTGTTCCATTTCTGCCGCTTGTTGCCTCGTATTGACAATAGAATTTTATAAAATTTTCACAGAATCCACCAACCAAACGGTCTCGTTGACTTACTTGTACCCTTTTCTTTCCTCGGAAAATACTTCACAAGTCCGGTCCCTTTACAGTCCGACTTCTGACACCAAATGTTACGTTTTTCCCGTGGGTTCTTAACAGAATTACAACTTTGCTATTTTCAACTAATACTCTCTTTATTCACTACAACTGTATACAATTTAACTCACTAAACTAGTCTTATAACTTTACCACTAATATCTATTCAACACTCAATGATTAACTGAACTAACTAACTAACCGACTGACTTAGGTCTGCTTCCTATAATCTCAAATCTATCACGAATATTCGGAAAGTATTCCAAGGCCACTCTATATGATCTCGACGAGGACATCGAGATAATTCCAGCTATCCCGTAACTTCGCGGCGGGCCGGTCGATGATTCATACAGACAGAGAAGCGAGGGGCACGGCGGGGCGGCTAGTTCTATAGGGTAGCACAAAAACGTTCGGATGGTTGTTAGTCGTGATAATACTTTACAAATTCTTAACTAAAGTTTATTAAGGTAAAATAAGATATGGTAATGCTGGTAATGTATACCTCTTTCATAATAAATTTATTATCCGAATCTGAGTCCTCCGATTCTTCTATTGTGTTGGTATGTGAGTTATTTTAATATTTTTGTAGGCGTTTCTGTGAATAGAGAAATTCCCCTACAAACTAAGCAATTTCGGCATTCCGCTGCCACACCGCTGTGAGAGCTAAATTCCGCCACGATAATAGCGGAATTCCGCTACTTCTGGCAAAACACTGGATATATTTCTTTTCTAAAAATAAAGAAAAATATGAAAATTTACCGTTTTGATCTTATATGTGACAGGTTGAATTTAATAGCGTTGGTCGGCTATATTCAAAATTTTTAAATATGAAATCGAAGTTACTTTGTAAATGATTGCTTCCTAAAGAACATTGCTTAGCGACGGATATTCTTCTGATTGGTCGCAGCCAGTGAATAATGGATTATTACCCACGGGCGTGAATAATTGGCACTGTTACTTATTTCCAGTCGAAGCTGTAATTAGCAAATTATTTAACAGCCGTAGTAAAAATATTTTATCTGCGTTTATGTATTTTATATATTAGAATATAAATTCATTAGCTCCCTGCCTTTGATAGGGACCGTTTAGATACTAAATACCATTACACTCTGTTTTAGTTGCATGAGAGTCTTTAGTAAGAATGAATTCATTTAAGCGTAATAAGTATAGCATTTTAGCAATTAACGAAAATTAAATTTCGGCGCCATTCGATTTATTTCCCGCATTAAAAGATTCGTGGAAAATCCCCTTTTATCCAGGTGGTGCAAGAGATATATTACTTATGATTACCGGCGGAGGCTGCTGAATTCCTGAATATATTTCGTGAAAAACGAATCGGTAAAAATAGAGGAAGGATACTAAAAGAGATATTCCTTAAACGCATTTAAATCATATTAAATTCCTCTCATAAATTCGGAGATATTATAGGAAATGGAAAATAAATGAGATCTTATTTATTCAAATGCATAGGGCTTACCAAAAATAAAATTGTTAGATATTTCCAAAATGTATGTC
Organism: Pissodes strobi; assembly: GCA_016904865.1. Taxonomy (NCBI): domain Eukaryota; kingdom Metazoa; phylum Arthropoda; class Insecta; order Coleoptera; family Curculionidae; genus Pissodes; species Pissodes strobi. The sequence continues at coordinate 66,451 of MU187252.1, read as the reverse complement.
TTTTTCGAGAATTTTGCTTTTTTATGTTTGTTTAATAGGAATGAAAATGTACATAATATTGTATATTGTATTTTATGGAAAAAATATTAGCATACAAAACGCCCTGTTCAACCATCTCCCCCCCCCACCCCCACCCCCCGTCCCTCTAGCGAAGATTCATCGAGAAAATGAAGATCAAACACTACTAACCACCACTCGCCTCTAGCGAGCAGCGGTTATGAACCATAATGGGCGGGACATGGATTGTTTACTATTTTAGAATATCTAATATTTCACTTCACGCATGGCCCTTCGCTCGCTACGGGGGCTCAACAAACAGGGACTAACCAAGTGCTAACCCAAGACGTACCCAAAATTAATAAAAAAAACTTTTTAGAAACATAACTTTAAAAAAACGCCTGCCTCGGGCGGGAATCGAACCTGCAGCGTCATGTCGCAAACGCAGCATCGAACCACTAGACCACTAGAGCCGTTCCCGGCAACTCGCTGGACCATCAAGACATCCAAACAAACCCTCCAAATAGTAAACAATACAAACCCGCCCTGCCAACTGTCATGGTTTGTAACTCGGGTCGCTAAAGGTGAATTTAACATTTAACCACTGTAGCGGCAGCGTGTAGCTGTAGCGGAATTTACAAGCTTTTGTGGCGGATTTTCCAAAAGAATGTCTGGCAACACTGAATATATCACGATATGACAAAATACATCAATTAACCTCGAAATGGTAGTATCATACGCATTTTAAGGTCCTTTACAGGCGTAGACGACTATATTAAAATCGGCCTCTCCTATTGGTCGATCCATCTCGTATTACACTATGTCTTCGTGATGCAATCAATTTGTCGCTAGAGCTCTCGTGGTCTAGACGTTTAGATAGTTGGGACCCACCTGGACGATTTGAAATAGTCGGCTACTAGCTTGGCCGTTATTCCTTGCTCGATAATAACAATGCAAAATAAGTTTCTTGGCATTATGCAATACTTGGAACTAGCCCTAGCAGGCCAATGAAACGTTGACTATTATTTCACTTCACGCATGACCCTCCGCTCGCTACGAGGAAGCAACCGACAAAAATTAACGAAAACTAACCCAAGGCATGACCAAAATGAAGAAAAAATACTTTTTACAAACATAACCTTAAAAAAAATGAAAACCGACAGAAATTGAACCTCGGGCTGACGTATCACAGGCCCAGCATCTAACCACTGAACCACTAGAACACTTGCAGACAATTTATTGCACCGCAAAGACATCGGTAAATTGAACGCTTATTAGGTGCCGTGCTAGGGCTAGCTCTTGTTAGGCAATACGCAATACTTCTTATTAATTGATTAAGAACTCGTATACTAAAATGATGATGATGATGCAATAATAGCCGGCAGACCTTCTTTTTGGAAATATTTGCCCCAGTCCTCTCGCCTCACGAGTCCTGGGCATTATATACACATTTTTGACAAATAGATGTCTTTATGACAAACGTCTAGCGCTTCTAATACCTTTTCGATGCGAAAGCCGTGCATACGTACCTAATGGCGAAACAAGAATAGGTATTATGGCCTTACATGGCCCTCGAGTAGCGTCTTCCGACAGCGGTCTGTTTTGAACTTTTCTCTACGGTTCCGCAACGCGACCCGGCCAAATCGTTAGAATTACCCATGTCTTCGCGGTACACTGGATTGCTTCCAACTGTCTGGTAGCTCAGTGATTAGATAGTATGTTTGTGATGCGAAGGTTGCTGGTTCGATCCCGTCAGTGTCGTGCTGTATTTTTAATTATTTTCAGGTTGTATTTATAAAATGTTTTCCCTTGATTATGGGTTAGTTTTGTCTGGTTGCACCCCGGAGCAAGCGAAGCGAGCGGAGGGCCATTCGACATAACTTAATTATTGCCGAAATTCATTCAAAGTCACCAGAAAAGTTCAAAACAGATGGCTGTCTGAAGACGCTAGATAACCCTCGGCTCGCTTCGCTCGCTACAGGGGCACCATCAACAAGAACTAACCAAACCTAACCCAAGGCTTGCTCAAAATTAAAGGAAAAATAAATTAATAGCAAACAAACATAACCTTAAAAAGCAAACAAAACATGCCTTGCGACTGGCGGGAATCGAACCCGCGGCGTACAAATGACAAACAGAAAGTCTAACTACTACACCACCGAGGTGACTTAGAGCTAGACATAGCACGGAACCTAATGAGGCCAATGTATTATTTCTCTTCACGCCTGACTCTCTGCTCGCTACGGGGGCTCAAAGAACAGAACTTAATCAAAACTTACCCAAGGCATGCCCAAAATTAAGAAAACCGACAGAAATTAAACCCCGAGCCGTCGTATCACAGGCCCAGCATCTAACCACTGATCCACCAGAGCACTTCCGCACTTCATTAGACCGCAAAGACATCAGTAAATTGAAGCCTCATTAGGTGCCTTGCTAGCTCTAGCTCTAAGTACCGCGGTGTTGGAAGCATTTCACTGAACCGTAAAGACATGGATAATTCCAATTCACTCGACCATTACGCATGTCCACGGCTTTCGCATCAAAAAGTTAGTGGGAGCGCTAGACGCTTTTGTCTTTAGCCGTATTCGATTGAGACTGAAGTAGACTGATATAAGGCGATTTAGGCACACAATGAGCAGAAATGAGTTTTTGACGTAATAATGCCATTTTTTGATAACAAATACATTGTCACCAGACAATTGTTTTTGCGTTTTAAATGTTACATTTTTATATAGTGAATGTCCCTTTTAAACTTTCTTTGCTAATATTTAAGATCGTGTCGGATAAGAAGCGCACTGATTTCTTTTTAGTTATAAGCGCGTTTAGGTTTTTACCAAACGATACCTTCAACACTTGAATTACGTGCGTTGCTCTCCGCTCTCCAACAAAAACTAACCAAAAATAAGCTCCCCTCGCTAGCAAACGTCACAAATAATTGTAATATATCTTGGAGCAGCGAAGTTATTATTCCTATACTTATCTGTCGACCTTCTTCAGTCTCATAATTTGTTAAATATACCTGAAAACATATTCCACTGAGATATCGGAACAATAATATTTCCGCGCATATTTAGCTGATACATTAACTGCTTACCAATTATTAGATTTAAAAAGCGCTGGAAGACAATATATACGTAAAAATCCATCTGGTTCCCTGAACCTAAAATTGTCAAAATTCAAGCCTATTGAAGCATGCGAGTATAAGGTTTGAAGATGGGTTTAAGAGGCAAGAAGGGTCTAATCGTATTTCAGGGGGTTGATCCTACTTACCGTTGCCTGGACCGCATCACAGGGCTACAAGACGTTGCGGTGACCGGGTCACAAGGCTTCATTTAACATTTCATTTTTACTTAACGCATGACCCTCCGCTCGCTTCGCTCGTTCCGGGGCGCAACCAAAGAAAACTAACCAAACCTAACTCAAATTAAAGAAAAAAAAATAACTCAAAATAACTTTAAAATATCGGCGGGAATCGAACCCGGGCCGTCGTATCAGCATCCAACCACAGAGCTACGAGACCAATCAAAAGTAATGTGAAGTCTGGGACTTGAGCCTTAAAAAATCGTGCGGGTGCAAGATTTATATGTGTGTTAAAGTCCAGCCGGAAGCTTAAAAAAAGCCGTGCATGTACAAGTCGGAGCCTCCAGGAGTATATACTCGCCATACTGAAGGGTCTAAAAATAGTATCTCTGTCCACCAAGGTGTAACCAATGTGGAAGTGTCGCTCCACCTTTTGCTAAGCCTGGATAGGGGGTCGTTTCTGGCTGCATTCCATTTTATCAGAAAGAAAACAATACACAACATAAACATCGATAGGTGACACGGTAACGGTATGAAACCTCCTTCAAAAAGGGGGCAGTTTGGCGCTGCTTCGACGCAATTTGCCAATACAGCCCCCGTCCGGGCTTAGCTAGAGCTAGAGCGACCCTCCCAAATAGGTTACACCCTTGTTAGATCAAGGGCTCTATTTCGGGGTGACCGCGACCTTGTCTGTTGTCTGGCTCTGTACCATGTCATGACCACTAACTCTTTTCAACGGCACAGACAGAAACCTCACACTGGGTATTTCCTCTGGCTATAGACAAACACATACACTGAAGTGGCACATACGACGCTGGCTGGGACGTCCGCATTTTCCTTGAGGAGACAAAGCGGTACGTTTGCCACGCATAGCCCAATATGGCATCGAAAAGGAGCTGGTACACAACGCGATGTTACCTCGACCAAGAACGAACCGGAAGTGTTTTTTTAAACTTTCCCAGTTCATGAACCGAACAGGAACTCATGACGTAATAATTAGGTGCAGAATGGACAGAAAGAGCAAAATATTCAACAGATCTTTGCGGGACCATAAAGATATGGTATTTGTCACCAATGTAAGGCCTAGTTCTCAAAGCTTCGACTGTCGCCCGCGTCACGATGATGCGAGCCATCTGTCATTTTACACAATATCTCAAAAAACTACAGCGACAACAAACTGGCGACACTGTGGAGGGGGTTAAGGGTTTCTGACGTTCCTTGTTTCCTATTAGCCAGAGAGAGTGTAGCTGGCGACCGTCGAAGCTCTGAGAACTAGGCTTAACGCGCGCGCAACTCTGAAGCACAGTGACCGTGGTTTCGGAAACGTCTACTCATAGGACTTCAAAGTTGCGCGCGCATCACATAATTGACAAACACATGAATTTAGATCTGTATTTTTACATTTTCACTTCTTGCAATGCCCTCCGTTCGCTCATGGGCACAATCAAACAAAAATAACCAAAATATAAAGATCAAAAACATTGACGGGAATCGAATCTGGGCCGCCGGCGCCGTATCACAAACAGCATCCAACCACTGAGCTACGAGACCTGTTAAAAGCAATTCGCAGGACCATAAAGATGTTGTGTTTGCTAATTGTAAATTCGTGCAAATGAGTATGGAGGTTTAGGCTGGATTTATAGATTTACATACGTAATTCTCTCATCTGTTTGCTGTCAATGAAAAAAGAGAAATGCAGTTATAATTCCGTGTTCGCATTAGTCGGACATAAGCACATAGCATAAGAAGCTAAAACTTGGGGAACTTCTTTTGTTGCCTTTTATGTTATGTCGACCTATAAATTACTAACTTAAATTATGATGCTTATGTTATGTCAATCTGTAAATCCAATCTAGCTTTAGAGTTTCAAGCTCAATTTTAAATGAAATGCACTGTTGTTGTGAAATACGAACTCAGTCACCCAGAGTTGCTCTGTGTAAATAAATATCGCTTCTACTTGAGTTGTCTCGTTTATTATGATATAAATTTATCGAATTATGGAAGGAGAATTCGAAATATTGGAGTTTGATATCTCTCAAACTCTTCTGTTGGCTTTTCAAGAAGTAAATGGTCAGTAGGTTTGAATATATTGATCGAAGACACATCGCAACCATAATACTAATGAAAACTGCCTAACAAACACGTATTTAGAATTGGTTATAGCTCACATTTACATTCTGATCCTATTTGTGGATGTTCCGCGGGACTAGAAGTTTCAGTATCCTTTGTTGTGATGATAACTGTCTTTTTTAGTTGATATATAGGTCTCCATAAAAATGATTAAATAATCACCAATATTAAAGTAAATGGTTGTGATATGGTTATCTGCCAGACAAAGTCTCAATCAGCTCATAATGTGTTGACGAGTTGTCCATTCGGCGCCGTGCTATGTGCTATAAAGAAAGAAAAGAAGAAAAACTACTACTTGACATGCGCAAAAAAACGGACCTGTCACTTCTGTCAGAAAATTGTTCAAGGAAGTGTCAATTCAAAACAGCTGATCCCTGATTATCTGAAAAAATGGTGAATATATGTGAATTGGAAAAAGTTTTTTGCTTTTAAGTGATATCCGTTCCACGGTTGTAGACTTATCAAGGTACGATGTTATGGTATGAAAAACATTTCGCAAATAGGGTGGCAAACAAACCCAAAACCTTGCTTCAGAAGAGCATTTACGACCCTTCAATTAAAATGTCAGTTTTGGTGATTTCTGGCTATTACACTAGTTCTATCCACTTTATCTTGTTTAATTTACTTATTGGTCACCCGTTCTAGTCGAGCAATCTAAATATTTAATATACAAATAACTGGAACACGAACGTCGTTCATTCTGGCGGTGTCATGTGACCTGTTCTTGGGTTCTCCTTACTTATTATTACCAAAACAAATAATAATTGTGTTGATTGAATTGAATTGTGCGCAAATTTTAATACATTTTTATATTGTGAGTGCAGTTCTGGACCTGAGTAAGAGTTAACTGATTATTATATAGTTTGAAACTGGTCAATGTGGGCTTTAATAAGAAAATTAATTTATTTGTATCTGTGTTATTGCTAAACTTCGAATTTGGTTAATCTCAACATTAACAGGATAATCTTGAGTTTACAGGAATGTAATCTTAATGTCCTAAAAATTTCAGACATTATTGACATTACCTGGTTAAAGTCAAGTTCAGCTATTTTCCCTTGTTAACGTTGAATAGAATATTAGAAAGTGATGCAAGATTGCCAATTTTTTAAATATTATTTATTTAAACATGACAAACTTATAAACCCTCTTGGCAATTGAGCGCGTCTTACAGCGTTTGTTCCATATAAGTAACGTATATGTTTTGTTCACTTTTTAAGAAATCTAAATTCCCTTCACGTATGGCCCTCCCTTCGCTTCGCTTGCTCTGGGAGCTCAACCAGAGAGAAAACAACTAAAAGGAGAGGCGACAATAAGCGTCGGCATCTTTCATGTTGGTGTATCCATTTTTGGTGACCTTGACTCTGCTCCGTTGACAACAATACTTACTGTATCTTTTTGATAACAACTCTAAATCTATGCTGCAAGTATTACAAAATAGAGCTATGCACATAATTTTATCATGTAATAGGTATACACCAATTAACATCATGCTTACGTGCCAGAGGTTAAAATTTTTGACAATGATTTATATATTAAGATACTAAATAATCTATTACCATTGTACCTTAGCAGTCGAGTTAGGGATGAATATCCCACCCGTAATAAGGACAATTTTTATATAAAAAGAACAAATTCAAAAGGGGCCATGAATTCACTTTTCTTTAAAGGACTTAGTGAATATACTGATTTACCTGCTGCAGTCAGAGCCTGCACATCGGTGGGTCAATTCAGACGAGAGCTGATAAAATTAAATTAAAAAGTGTGTAAAGTAATGGTGTGTGAACATATGTATGTATACATTTCTCTACCTACTGTAAGTTTTCTTAGTTGTAAAGTTAGTAGTTTGTATTAGGCTTGCCTACTGAAATATATGATTATTATTATTATTAATACCACTTGATATTGGGAGAAAAATATTTTAAGCTAATGACAATGACATCACCTGAAATCGGCTGACGGTGTTTTGGTTTTGACAATTATTTATTTATTTATAAATAAAACAGAAAGCGGTAAAACTGATGAGTCTGTTTACAATAAAACTAGTCAAAATTCAGTTCAAGTTTGTTGAACTGCATTTTTCTATGATGCATAATGTATCAACACAGCACCAATGTCTTCCATTTTTGAGTCAAGACGGTTTTTAAAAGTGTTGATGTTCGTTGCACTCACTATTTCTTCAGTCAGGGAGTTCCACTTATACACTATCCTGTTACTTAAGAATTTTTTTTTGGTAGTTTGTTTGCTCTTTGTTTATTAAGTTTTTTGGAGTGACCTCGAAGATTCTGAAGTAGGTTTAAGGAGGAAATTTTGTGGATGTTCCCGTTGTAGTAGTTATTCAATATATTGAATGTTTCAATTAGGTCTCCTCTCGTTCTTCTCTCTTCCAAATGTTATCCCTAATTGCTTCATCCTGGTTTCATATCCGGTGTTGTGGAATTCCTTTGGAATCTTAGTAAATCTTCTTTGTACCCCTTCCAACAAGTGTATGTCTTTGATAAAATATGGATTCCAAACTGTGTGTGCATACTTGATCTTTGGTCTTATGTATGTCTTATACAGCTGAAGAATCATTTGTGGACTAGTATTATTGAATGCTACTCTAGCCAAATACGCGAAAGAATTGGCCTTTTTCACAATAGAAGCAATGTGTTTGTCCCATTTCAGGTAATTTGATATTATAATGCCTAGATCCTTATATGACTGGACATGTTGCAACACACAACCATCCAGAATATATTGGTTTCCTAGATCTTCTGGACTTATGGATGACACTACACATTTGTCAATATTTAGCTTCATCTGCCAATTTTTGGACCATGTCTCAATTGTTGCTAGATCGTCTTTCATGTCAGAATATTGGCTCGATGCATCGCAATATAACTTGGTGTCATCTGCAAAGAATGATATATTGGTCTTAATTTCTTTACCCAGGTCACTAACATACAACAAGAATGAGAGTGGTCCCAGCACAGATTCCTGTTGTACTCCACTAATCACGTCCCGAAAGGAAGAGCATTCTCCATTTACTCTCATCATAAAGGTCCTGCCTTGTATAAAGTTGCCTATCCATTTGTAGACAACCCCTTATTCCAAAGTGCTCCAATTTGTACAGGAGCCTTTTAAAAGGTACCTTGTCAAAGGCTTTCTCGTAGTCTAGGTAGACTACATCTGTTGGTATATTTTTATCATAGTTTGCAATCCAATCATTCAAACTTCGAAGCATATTGGTTATTGTTGATTTCTTATTCTAGAAGCCATCCTGGTTGTCCAGCAAGATTTCATTTATAATTGAAAACTCTGCCAGTTCCTTCACTATAATTTTTTCCATCAGTTTACTGACTGAACTTGTTAAGCTTACTGGCCTGTAGATTTCAGGTTTAAATCTGTCCCCCTTTTTATAGATTGGTGTAATAATGGCTTTCTTCCAACTGGTTGGTATAGTTCCAAGGGTAATTGATTCATTCATTGCAAGACTTAGAGGTGTTTTTAGACTCTCTGCACACTTGTTTAAAAATATGGATGGAATTTCATCAGGTCCAGGACTTGAGTCGGTTTTAAGGTCTGATATTGCTTCTTTGACTTTCTCTGGAGTGAAGTTTATAGTATGCAGTGAGCTTATGTTCCTGTAGCTGTTGGGAAGAATAGGAATCTGATTGTTTTATTTGGTGTACATGTTCTTAAATTGGTCTGCAAACATTTCTGCAGTGTCCAAATTATTTTCTACTATGGAGTTAGTTTTATCATCCTTTAGGGTAATTTTTGTAACTTACATACTTATAGAATTTTTTGTTTGATTTTGATTGAACTATGTTTTGTTCGTGACATATTCTTGCATTAGAAATTGTGTTTTTTAGTTTGTTGTTCTGGAGTCTATATGCCTGATAGTTTTCGTCTGTATTGTTATGTCTATACATATCCCAAAGCCTGCGTTTTTTCTCTATCTCCTTGAAGATGGTTGCAGTTATCCATGGTTTCTGCGGATTTTTCCTTATGGATTGGAGTGGGATAAAGGTGTCGATGGTTTTCTTGACGATTTTCTCACACAATTCATATTTTGTAAGGTTGGTATTTGTGTTATCGAAGTTTTGCTCGCTTATGTAGTTGTTGATGGCATTATAATCTGCCTTTCAAAAGTTTCGTGTTTTATTTTTAAATGTTTCCTTGCCTTTTGCCTTTATTTAAGATGTACCAGTAATTACTACATGGTCGCTGTGTCCAATCGGAGAAGTTTTTAAGTCATATATTAATTTTTTTTCACTTACAAGTAGGGGATCAAGTAGAGACTGCTGAGTCCATCTTATTCTTGTGTTAAAATTTACCATTTGGTAGGCATTTGTTTCTTTAAACCCATCTAGGAACTCTTCTGCGTGTGCGTCCTGTTTAGCTGTTTGAAGACTATCCCAGTTTATCTCTCGATAGTTAAAGTCACCAAAAATTATGGTTTTATTTTTATTAGAAAAGGCAGTTTTAATTATTTTGACCAATTCTGAGTTTATTTCTGCTTTGACATAACCAGTTCTATATATGCAACCAAGAAGTATTTTTGCACCACCTACGTTAACATATTACAATTATACCCTTTGTGATTGGAAATGCGCATATAAAATTGAATGACAGGCTGTCGCCTCTCCTTTAAGTTATTTTCTCTCTGGCACAACCAAACAAAACTAACCCAAGACTTGCCTTGAATCAAGAAAAACAACTTTAAAAAATATTTGCATTTTTGACTGACGTATGCGCCTTGGTCAGAAGAGTTTGTAACGCCTAATATCTAGAGGCAACAGTACAGATAATATTCAACTGTCACAACTACGCCTAATACATTTCTTGCATCAGCTCATCCTGTTGACTAAGAAATTAACACTGTGTGGATTTTAGGCAAGGCACTTATTTCCTACTACTACTACCTACCTACTGCTACTCTGTATTTCATTTGACATTGATAATAAATAAATAATTTTCCTATAGACAATATGCTAACTTCACCCTTTATGAAATATTTAACATTGCAACAGTAATATTTCAAACATTACTTTTGTCATAGTGTTTATAACTGGTGGAAATTGTAAATTGAATGCCATAATGTATCATTTTAGTAGGCTTACTCATTTGTCCAATTTTTCTTTAGAAATTAGCCATTATGCCAGGGACAAGTTTGGTGGTACCAGTGGTGCTGTGGGGCAAGTTTGCTCCCACACACTGCATATCCTGCATTTACTTATCCAAAGATCAGAAAACGTTGGCCACTGGATGTTACGATGGACAAATATGTTTGTGGTAAGAAACAATAGACATTAGAATGGTTGTTAGTTTGGGGAAATCAAAAAGAAAATTGCAAAATTATTCTCCATTCTTAATTTATTTATTTATTTATTTATTTAGTACTTACATGCACACCACAGAGCAAAGCTCCAAATGGTACGAAAAGAGTTAAAAACAATTAATCGTAGGACATTATATAAAACATTTGCAACACTTAACATTCAATACATATTCGATAATAAAACGTGTAAGAAGAATAAAAAAAAGTTCAGGACACAATACGCTTCAGTGAGTTGAGTCTTATGTTAAAAATATCTAGGTGGTTAAACTTGTCGTTGTACATTGTAACCATTCGATTCACAAATGCTCTTTGTCCGTAGTTGGTTCGGTGATAATGTTGGTGGAACAGTTGTTGGCGTCTTAAAGTTCTCGCTGGTATCTTGAGGTATAGGAGTCTCAGTAAATCGGCACAATCAATCTTCCCGTTGATCAGTTTATGAAGAAAAAACAGAAGCTGGTTCTCTCGTCTAGCTTGCAGCGATTTAAGACCGCAGAGCAGGAGTCTAGTGTCATAGGACAAATCGCGATAGGGGAAACGATGCTTACACAATAAATATTTAACAAATTTATTCTGCACCCTTTCGAGCCTAGATATGTGACACTGGTACTGCGGGGACCAAATGGTGCCGCAGTATTCAAGTATACTGCGCACCAGAGAGTTGTAAAGTGTCATAATTGCCCTGGTGTCCGTCATCAGTGCAGTGTTCCTCTTTATAAATCCAAGCAGCCGCAAGCCTCTCGAAACTGTTTGATCCACATGTAAAGTGAATGACAGATCTTTGTCAAACAACACCCCTAGATCATTAAAGACAGTGTAATTGTGGTCAATTTGATTCATCCCCTTGTAAAAGATCATTTTTTTACATTTCTTGACATTTAGTTTTAGGCAGTTTTTCTTGCACCATAAAACCAGGCGCTCCAGATCTTGTTGGAGTCCGGTGGACGATGTTTCCGCAATATTATAAAATTTTAGGTCATCGGCGTACATAAGAAAGTCCGATTCTTCAAAACATGACGAGATGTCGTTGACAAATAGGGAAAACAGAACTGGACCAATGTGGGACCCCTGAGGCACACCCGACAACACCTGGATCTCCTTAGATGTAGCCCCGCCCATGAGTACACGCTGCCGACGATCCGACAGGTAGCTTGCAACTCAGTTCAAGTAGTGAGAGCCAATTCCAATCTTTGAGAGCTTTATGAGAAGCAGCTCATGGCAAACACTATCGAACGCCTTAGATATGTCCGTGTATATAACATCGACTTGCTTTCCCATCTCCAGACTGGTAACTAGGAAATTTTGATACACCGCTAGGTTGGAATTTGCTGAACGCCCCTGGAAAAAACCGTGCTGATTTTCGGTTATATAGTTTTTGTAGGGATGGAAGATCTCATCTGTCAGAATTGATTCCAAAATCTTCGGCAACGTGGATAGCATTGATACACCACTGTAATTACCGATTTCGGTCCTATCGCCGGACTTGTAAATGGGAAAAAGGGTGGATTGCTTCCAGAAAGTTGGGAAAACTCCTTCGTTGAATGTTTTTTGGAAGATGGTGCAGATTGGTGCAGCAAGCGACTGCGAACAACGATTTAAAAAGATAGGTGGAATTCCATCTGGGCCGGCGTTTTTACTGCAGTCAAGCTCCTTGAGCTTCGATGTAACTTCGACTATGGTGAATTGATGCTGGAGTAGCGTGCAGCCCTGCACAATACTCTCGTGTATTTCAGGATCCACAGTAATCCCGGTGTGATCGGAATAACTTGATTGGAAGTGAGCAGCGAAGGCATTTGCTATTTCTTGAGGACTTTCGAGGAAATTGCCATCGTTTTGCATTCTTGTGGGTATGCCAGAATCCTTTTTCAATGAGTTTATAACACCCCAGAAGTGTTTTATATTTTCCGGAATCATATGTTCTGCGGATGCGATGTGCGAGGCATAACAAAGCTCAATGTGAAACTTGGTTTCCCGGCGAACACTTGAGTATATCTGATAGTGACACTCGCTTCCAGAGCTCTTGTATCTTCGATATAGTTTATTCTTATGAGCTATCATCTTTTTTAAAGCAGGAGAGTACCATTTTGGGAATTTGCCACTCGTTACTATTTTGGTTGGAACGTGTGTGTCGATCGCTTCTTGCAGAATGTCGTAGAATTGTCGCACCAGAAGGTCTGTATCTTCCTGGTTATCAAGGAATGACTAGTCGGCGTTGTTCAGGAAGAGATTTACTTTTCGGTAATCAGCCATTGGAAACTGGTGCAAAGTGATGTTAATCTTATTGTCTATAAACTGTAACGTGTGGCTATCAAAGAGGAATTCTAGAGAGGGATGGTGTTCGTCACATTGTACTAGTGAAAATTCGCTTTTGGTTATTTTCGAGTATCTTATATCGCTGACAAATACTAAGTCCAATATTCTACCCAGTGCATTCGAAATATTGTTGCGTTGCTGGAGCTCCAAGAAGTACATACAGTCGATCACAGCTTCCTCTATGGGATTACGGATACCCGTTGGAGTCAAATAGCCTTCTTCTTCGAGCCATCTCACGCCAGGCAGGTTGAAGTCGCCGAAGATGAAAAAATTGTCGTTGTTATATTTGCTGGCTACGCTTTCACAGCTGTATGTAAAGTGATTATAAGCGTCGAGGGCTGATCCAGGAGGGAAGTAAACACAGCAAAGAATTTCCTTGCTGCTACCAAAGTTTGTTTCTACCCAAACGCTCTCATAGTCAAGGCTCTTGAAAGCGGAAACTGTTCTCGAGTGGGACTACGACTTGATGGCGATAAGGACGCCACCGCCTCGGCTGCAGTCCAGTTGGTCATAGTCGCGATCGCAGCGAAACACTGTGTAATTTTCAGTGAAAAACTCTGATGAAAAGTGATCCCGGGAGAGCCACGTCTCCGTAAGCATGATGCAATCATAATCGCTGTTACCAACGGACATCATAAATTGCGGTGCTTTAGTGCGCATTCCCCGAACATTCTGATAGTAAATCGAGTTAAGGTTTTTGTTATGGACTCTGTAACTTGGGTGTGACGACGTTAATTCCAATATCGGAGGATGATCTGATTCAGATTCGTTGAATAAATTTAAAAATTTGTCTCGTGGTTTACTGATGCGTTGACGTGTCTCCGCTGCCTAGGTCTGGTGGAGCTCAGTGGAGCTATAACTTAATTCCATAAAAACCGGGTAATTTTAAGCTTCCCGTTTAGGGTTGGTGTGCAGAACGAATTTTTTTCCTCTTCAGTTGTGAAATTGTCCATACTCAGAAATACTGAGTTGTTCGTGTCATTGTGGACGTGCTTGTGAACGTTCGAGTTAAGTTCGTAGATAAAGTTGTTGAGGACTGGTCTCTTTGAGGCATATGCAGGACCTGTTATGATTAAATTAGATACATTGGAGATATCCATCAGTTTTGACCAGATGCAATCACTCTTCCGAGAGAAGCATCCTTACTTCCGGTACAAAGCAAGATATAGTTTTCCTTCGTAAGTTTCAGAACCAAGTCAGAATATTTATTTATTATGTCTTCAACAGTGACATTTCGCGCGTACTGGCAGTTGATGTCACAACTACTGTTGGAGTTGCTCTTAAGCAACATGCTTAAGCCTCTTGTGTGGAATTCTTCGCCGATTATGAGCAGTTGGCGCCTCCTAAGATTCTGATCATTGGTGGCACTGTTTTTCAGGTTTGGTTGGTTGTTTTCGCGGACGGCAGAGTGTGTGGGTTGATGAGAATCTGGGTCAGTTTGAGATTCAGCATGCGTGGCATATAAGGTGTCGGTATGGGTGGTTACATTTGCTAATTGAGTTTTCTCTCCAACTGTTTGTATCCCTTTCTCATTGCGAGTTGGCAGCTGGTGGCAAGTTTGCGTTCCTTTAGGTGAGGAGATTTTATTGTCTGTTTGTGTCCCTGCTTCCATTGATGTGTCTGAGTTGACCTGGCGTTTGAGCTCGTCAATGTGAGCTGTCATAGTTTCGATCCTTCCTCTTTGGGATTCTATTTTTTCCAAGTATGCTTTCTCTACATTTGCGATTTCTTCTTGGTATGATGTGGAGCTTCGCTTCAGCCTTGTTA
>MU187252.1:0-41624 GCA_016904865.1 Pissodes strobi | reverse complement strand
TTTTGTATTGAACGTTTTTTTCTAAAACGTCAATTGAGAAAGTTAAAAGGGGGGTCCATTTATAGCGAAACACCCGGTACTTGAGCCTAGGCAGCAAACAATCAAATGAGACCGAATCAAAAGCCCTTGACATAGGTAGCAAGGCAGGCAAGTGAAGTTATTTTTTGACTGCTCATTGCAAACCAGCAGTTGTCAACAATGTATGACAGAACAATAACTGTTCCAAGCCCCATGCGAAATTCGGACTGAGTATCTGGCAATACACCACTTTCATTTAAGAAGTCTGAAAGTTGCTCGTGTAATACTGCTTCGGCAATCTTCAAGGAAACTGACAAAAGGCTTATGGGTCTAAGGTCACTCATGCTGCCTATCGGAACGCAAGGCTTCTTTTGAAACGCTCTCATTGAGGACAGTTCCCATGCAGCTGGGAATGCACCACAAATTAAAGACTCATTAATGCTATGAGTCAGTGGTGCTGCTACTTGCTCAAAAGAAAGTTGGCGCATTTTCGCCGAAATCCCATCAACGCCACAGGTATGAGGTTTTTGTTTAAGATTTAAGATTTAATTTCATCAAAAGTACTTAGACTAAAACTGAAACAAGAGTCATTAAAGCTACCATCAAGGAAAGTGCTTATATAGTTCTCATCAGTTGAAATAACAGGTACCAAGTCAATCATTCATTTGGGCTGAAAAGTTTGCTTGGTATTGATGATATTTTGTGAGAACCAGAGACTTTCTACCTATGCAAATAGGACCAAAACTGTCTGGAGTCATTAGAGCAAAATCTAAGTGTTTCGGAAAAATAAGTCCGCTGCTCCACTTTAACTGTACGATTAAAATAATTTCTCAAGCTGCAAAAATATTCTCCGTGAGCTGGATTACACGATTTTTTAAAAGCGAAGCCATGCTCTCCTTCTGGGAGCATTCCACCTAATCAGATTGTCTGTAAACCATGGTAGTCTGCGCTTTCTAAAGTTGTAATTAACACAAATAAATCGAACATGCTTATTGAAGAGCTGCAATAGTTTGTCAGTAAAGAAAGCTACCTTATCGTTAATGTCATTCATATAAAATATCGCGCTGGAAATCGTAAGGTTTCTAAAATCACGAGAAAGTCTAGAAATAATTTTGGGCTTTTCACACTGAAAATCAACAGTACATGAAATCATATTATGATCGGAGACTGAGAAGCAAGAGACATCTGCCTTCAAAACATTAAGGTCACAATCACTAATGATTACATCAATAAGCGATTCTGTTGAATTACAAGCTTTAGTTGGGACACAAATATATTGCTTACAGGAATGGTAATACGATAAACTATCAAAGTATCACCCAGGAAATTAACATTAAGATCACCAAGAAAAATAAAATTACTGGTATTAATACTTGTCAAATAGAATTGACACATTCAAATAGCTCTGATCAGGTGGTCTATAAAAAAGGCTCGGAGCACAATACAGAGAACTAAATCTTAGTTTTATGATGAGACATTCAATCTCGCCACTAATCAAAGAGGTTCGTCACTAACACTGTACTTAGATCAGCTTTACTTACCTTATTTACCAGTATATTTGTTTATAACTAATTTTGTGTTCCTATTAACTTAGCGATGGTTAACCTTAAGCCCGGAAACTCGTTACCGAAACCCGGGCATTCCATATGAAAACCAGAAAGGTAGCAACCCTACCGACCAGGTTAAGGAGTGTCAGCATGAATTTTATTCACTATTTGTATTAATTACAAATCGTCGAACGAAATGCATTTATATTACATTATACCTCTATGTATATCTTAACCAATTAGCTGGCTTAAAAATGCTTCTGTTGTGTAACTGATTAAGTTAAAAGAATTCAAATTCGCAGCCTTCGATGTTTTGAATTATTTTTTTACAGGCGTACCATATGTGCAATTGTGAAGATGTGCGTCTGTTTTGTAATGGCTATTATCCAGAAATTCTTGTCATGGATCCATTTAGTTTAGAAATATTGTTTACGTTATCTTCTAAACAAAATCCTGATTGGATCAGTGCTTTACATGTAAGTCAATTACAATTAATTTTTAATGTTTTTATATAACGTGGTGCAGTCAGTAGGATAATTTTTAAAAATTGGTACAGTTTTTTACAATTTTTGGCTAAACTTTCACCGTCTATAGAAATTATAAAATATACTATAATAACCTGAGAATTTTAAGATTTATAGTGATTTCTGCTCTATATCTTTCCTATTGTATTTCGTTATATATTTGAATCACAATTTTTGGAGGTCTACAATTTTGAAGTTTTTTTTTCGGGAAATTTTTGTGTTTTGCGCCTGTATTAGATTATTCCTTCAAATTTAAAACAAGCTTTTTCATAAAAGCTGGAGGTTGTAAAGTTTTTTCAATAAATCCTGTTAATGCCGAGCTAAATCTTATTTGTTGCTGACGTGGATTATAGACTATTGTAGTTAAACTAGTCCCCTCTTTAACTAAAAAGTATGTAATAGGTCTTGCGTCCTACTAAGCGCAAAGACGACGTGGTGCTCGCTCTAACAACTACAGGAATGGTGAAGGTGTGGACTCTACTCGGTCACGAGAACAAACACTCCGAACCTATTTATGAAAACGAGAGTAAGCAGATCAGAACGCTGAACGCAGTCTGCTTGCAATGCTGCGCGTACAATCAGAGAACTGTGCTAGTCGTTTGTACCAAGTATTGGCAAATATATGATGCTGGTAAGTACTTCTGTTACATGTAATGCTCTACAAAAAAGGAAATCAATATTTGTAAATCCAAATGAACCTGTACTAAACTCTTATCAACCAAGAAGAGGTAGTAAAGAGGCATACATTAATGAGGGAAACGGTGGTGAGAAAAAGGTTATATGTTGTATGTATTATTTATTACAGAATTGTATGTCACACTCTCTTCTCCTTAATTCTGAGGCATTATGTTTAATTAATTATTGTTTTTATCGAAATGAATATTTAACATTTTACTGCCTTAGTATCTCAATCGATTGGGGGAAGTGCCTGATGATGAAGTGCGTGAAGCAAGGAAAATTGATTTTAGACCCATAAGTCCTTTGTCAGTTCTCTTGAAGAATGTGGAAGTAGTGTTACATGAGCAACTTTCAGACTTCTTAAATGAAAGTCCGGGTTTCGCGGGGGATTTGGAACAGTTACTGCTCTGTCACAAACAACGGCATCGTATATTGTATTGTACTGTACGCGCGTGTTATTTTGCAGCTCAGATATTCCTTCGTTTAAACGCGGTTTTTTGTGGAATTTATAGTCGATTTTTAATACAGCTAATTTCAAAAACCCTCTATGAATAGTGAAAGTGATGGAAGTGACTTTGGAAACAGAAAAAGACCAGACAGACACCATTCAATTTCGTCTATGACAAGGCAAGAGATCCTAAACGTTATTGGTGGAAATGTCGAAAAAAGAGCAGAACAGATAAAGACCTACATTAATAAACCGAAATTCTCAAATATAAACAAAACCCAGCAAAAGCAAGATGTTTTAGGTAAACATAAACAAATCGAAGACCCGACGGTACGGGGAGTGTTGAAAATTTAACAGTTTCGTACGAATCAGTTTTCACACCTAACCGTTCTGTAATAAGAACGCCGCCAAATAATAATAGCGAAGTTAATTTAGTAAAGAAAAATAAGGAAGACACAAGCAACAAACGTGCTAGATCTGATTTAAGCCCTGATCAAGTAGAAAACTCAAGTAAGAGACAATGTGAAAATAGGACCCTCCAGGAAATGGATGAACTCGAAACTGACAACGAGAAAAATCTATCAGTAAACACAAATATGTCAGAAGAAATAATTACGAGTTTTTTCTCGAAATTCGAGGAGATTACCACCGTTTTTAATGAAGAAAAAGATGAAAATGGAAATGTACTTCTTACAAGAAAATCGCAAGAAGTAATTCAGAAATGTCATACAGAAGTATTCAAAATTTTCTCAAGTATGGTTTTTAATGTTGGAAAACTTGAAAAGGAAAACATAATATTACAAAATAGATTGCAACATAATATAAACAAAGACCGCACATGTTTACCTGCACAAAAAATATTAAAACTTACGCTGATATTGCTAGCAAAAGCGAACTGATAAAACAAATGAACGACAAAGAGAAAATCAGTGAAATAGAAGAGACGTGGACAACACCAAAAACGAAGAAAAAGCACGAGACTGTCATTAGATTTGATAATATAACTGATCCGAAAGAAGCAATGAAAACACTTAAACAACGGGTTAGTCCAAAACAAGTAGGAGAAGCATTTAAAAATGTCAAACAAACAAAAACTGGAGCAATAATTATAGAAAGCCATGACGAAAAGTAGCAAAATCAACTTAAAACAGTCATAAAAAACATTGAGAAAGTTAAAATTAAGGAGAATGAATTGACCAGTCCCATGTTTATGGTAACAGGTATTGAAAAAGGTTTCTCAGACAGTGAGTTTCTGGAAGAGCTTGAAAGGCTGAACTATGAAATTGTAGAGGAACTACAAATGAGCGTTAAGGATAAGATTAAGGTCATAGCAAAAAGACAATGTCATAACCCAACAAAAGAAAACTGGATTCTGCAAGCACCAGCAAAAGTCACAAAATGGTTTTTAAAACAACGTAAAATATTTTTCGACTTGGTAACAGTTTACGTTCAAGATCATATAAACCTAGCTGTATGTTTCAAATGTGCAGGGTTTGATCGTATTGCAAAATACTGCAAAGAGAAAGAATGTTGTTGTCGATGTGGAGGTGAACACAAGCCCTCAGATTGCAAAGTGTAAACATTTCAATGTCCTAACTGCCAGAAAATGAAATTTTCAGATACTGAGCATTCTGCAAGAGATGTGAATTGCCCTGTGTATAAAAGACGTTTACTTAGATGTAGGAATAATGTTGACTATAGTGATGATTTTTTAGTGTCAATGATTCAAAAGTGAATGTACTGTCATTAGCACATCAGAATATTCAATCTATTAAAAACAAAATTGATCAAATTGAAGTGTTTCTAGAGCAAGAGAAGTTGGATATTTTATGTGTATCTGAAAGCTGGTTCATAGATTCTGATATGAATTTTATCAGTATCCCTGGTTACAATTTAGGGAATTATTTCAATAGATCCCTTAGTAAACATGGTGGTGTCCTTATTTTTATTAAAAAGTCGTTAACTTTTAATTCAGTACCTGATATATCTAGGTTTTGCATTGAAATGGTTTTTGAATGTACTTGTATTCAAATAGTAGTCAATGGCATTAAAACATGTATTTTGTGTATTTACCGTTCTCCGTTGGGACCAAAGCAAGACTTTTTTATTCAGCTTGAACAATGTTTAGCTCATATTTGTAATAAATTTCCCTTTTGTAGACTCATTGTTGCAGGTGACTTAAGTATTAATTTATTACAAGACAGCGTTGAAAGGTCTGATTTAATAGACATTTTTAACTCCTTTAAGCTTGAACCCGTTTTCAGTGTTCCAACTAGAATTTCTGCTAATTCCTCTACCGCTATTGATTATATATGTACTAATTTTAATGACATTTTGATTAAGCATAACATCGCGGATAATGGCTTTTCCGATCATACGTTTCAAAAGATCACATTTCCTTACATGTATAATTCAGCAGAAACATATTTTTCTAGATCATTTTCGAAAAAAAGCTACTTTCACAAATTTTTTAAACTTGGAAACCTGGGCTGACTTATATGCTACCGAAGGGAATATTAATGTAAAATTCGCATCCTTTATCAAAATACTTGAATATTATTTTCATATCAGTTTTCCATTTATTAAAAAAAAACACCAAAACTTTCACAGTAATAA
The DNA here is from genome assembly GCA_016904865.1 of Pissodes strobi. Lineage (NCBI taxonomy): Eukaryota > Metazoa > Arthropoda > Insecta > Coleoptera > Curculionidae > Pissodes > Pissodes strobi. Next base: position 35,793 of record MU187252.1, on the reverse strand, counting down.
ACAATGGATAACACAAGGTTTAAGAACTTCTTCTAAAAATTTAAAGAAATTACATTTTCAAATGAGACAAGGTACAACAAGTTCTGATTTTTACAGAAAATATAAAAGTATATACAAGCGATTACTAAGAACAGCTAAACGAAATTATTATGACACCAAAGTATGTAACTCAAACAATAAGTCAAAAACAGTTTGGAATTTAATTAATTCTTCTATTAAAAATAAAAAAGTCCATAAAATCAATTGTATTAATAAAGATGATGTGGAATATTCAAATCCAGGTGACATTGCCGATCAGTTTAACTCGTTTTTTGTTAATATTCGTAAGAATCTCCAGTCAATCTCGAATGACATTGCACGTACCCCAGATATGGAAATTCCTCAAATTGGAGAATCAATTTATTTGTTTAAAGTTTTAGAAAGTGAAGTCATTGAGACAATGAATAATTTAAAAAATTCTAATTCAAGCGGACCTGACAATTTTTCGTCTTGTCTTATAAAGTCTTGCACCCACCAGTTAAGTACTCCCTTAACTTTTTTAATAAACATTTGTTTTTCTGAATCCACATTTCCAGATATATTGAAAATATCAAAAGTTGTTTGTTTGTTTAAAAAGGGAGACCCTAAAGATATGGGAAATTATCGCCCTATATCTCTTCTGTCTGTTTTTTCGAAAATTTTCGAGAAGATTCTTTTGAAACGTATCGTGCATTTCATAGAATCCAATAATCTTATTTCTAACACTCAACATGGGTTTTAAAGCAAAAAATCTACCATCACAGCTCTTTGCTCTATTTTGAACAGAGTTTACAAAGGATTGGATGAAAACGACAGAGTGATGGCACTGTTTGTTGACTTAACCAAGGCATTCGACTGTGTAGACCATGAGCTACTGCTGCGAAAGCTACACTCTTATGGAATTCGTGGTAATTGTTACCATCTTCTAAAATCGTATCTCGCAAATCGAAAACAATATGTACTTTTTGAGGGCTCGAGTTCTATGCAGTTGGATGTCGGGGTTGGCGTACCGCAGGGAAGTGTCCTAGGCCCTTTATTATTTTTAATGTATACAAATGATACTTCTAACTACCTCTCTACATACCATTGTGAATTTGCTGATGACATAACTATTTTAACTTACGATAATTCTATCAGTGACACAAGGAATCTTTTAGTACAAAATTTAAATGTATTATACCATTACTTTTGCAATAATAAATTAACTTTTAACCAGAACAAAACTTTTACAATGCAATTTCATCCTCATGCAGTCAACTTATTAAATTAAATGGTAAATCTATCCAACAGGTATCTTCATTTAAATTGTTAGGCATACACATTGACATGTCATTAAACTGGGAAAAACATGTAAATTACGTCTGTAAAAAATGTGCTAGTAATTGTTTTGCTCTGTACCGGTTACATCAGGTTGTAAGTAAAAATGTGATTAAAGTGTATTATTTCGCAAATTTCGAATCGATTCTTCGATATGGAATTATTCTCTGGGGAGGTTCATCCTCAGCACTCAACAGAGTATTTAAAATGCAAAAAAGAGCCATTCGCTCAATGTTTGGTCTTAAGTTTAGGGAACCGTGTAAACGAATATTTTTTGACGAATCGATAATGACTTTTCCCTCTTTGTTTATTTTTGAGATTTTAAAATTTGTTCGGCAAAATATTGCATCATTCAGAACTCAAAACATGTACCATAGTTATAGGACGAGGTTTGGCAATGACCTTCAATATAGCCTTCACAGGCTTGAATTATATAAATTCAATCCATATTACATGGGTGCAATATTTTATAATCATATTCCTAATCATATTAGAGATTTAAGCAATGGCAAATTCTATAGTTATGTAAAATCTTTTTTGCTTGAGAAAGCTTTCTATACCATTGAGGAATTCCTAAATTATAGATTTTAAATGTATTATTTCTTAGGTTAAGACTTGCCTAAATTGTAATTATTTTTATTATATATTAAGTACTTATTATTAATTGTTAAAGAATTAAGATTGTCAACTGTTTGACGTGTCCTATATCATTATTGTGATCTCCGGACTAATAAATTCATTTCATTTCATTTCATTTCATTGTTAACGACTGCTTGTTTGCAATGGACATTTAAAAAATAACTTTACTTACCTGCCCTGATATGTCGATTGCTTTTGATTCGGTCTCATTTGATTGTCTGCTGGCTAAGCTTAAGTACTATGGTATTGGCGGCTCTATTCATGCCTGGTTTAGTGATTATCTTCATGGACGTAAGCAGAGGGTTGTTTTGGATTCCTCTGGCGGGTGTTTGGTGTCAGATTTTGGAGTAATAAACTCTGGTGTCCCTCAAGGATCGGTGTTGGGGCCTCTGCTATTTTTGATTGTAATTGCTGACTTGAAAGTTTGCCTGATAGGATCGAGTCGTTCTTTTGCAGAATCTGACTGATTGAACTTGAGAATTGATGATCGTGCAATCGGAAAGAACTTGGGACTATTCATCGATTCCAAGCTTAAATTTGTAAATACATGTAGGTATCTGAGGTTTATCGTAGTACGTATCTAAACCTGAAACAACTTTATATATTTTGAACATTCTTTAGACAAAGACATAAAGAAGATGCTTGTTAACTCTTTGGTGTTCCCACATTTTCGCTACGCTTATGTGGTTTATGGTCCCTGCTTGACAAATGAAAATCGGAACAGATTGCAGATGATGCGGAATCATTGTATTCGTTTCATTGCAGATGTTCCACACTTTCCCCCCGTTACTCAATTTAGTCGCGAATTGAAACTTTTTAAATTGAATGAAATGCGGTTTATTCATTTTGTGTTTTCTGTTTTGAATTTGCATACTCCGAGGTATCATTTGAGAAACTGGTCCGACTGAGTGATTTTGATACTGTTAACTTAAATCTGGAGATTCCTCGGCATGGTGGTGCAGCTTATAGAGCGAGCTTTTCTTTCTTGGCTGCATTCTGTTACAACCCCGTCATCTCTTTACTTCCTGGTCCGAGTTCCAAGTCGGGCATTAAGAGAAAGCTGAAGCAAGAGATTCTGGATGGTTTACAGAGTTTTCATTTTGACCTATTTTGATTTTGTTCTTGTAAGCTTTGAACACTGTTAGATTGTAGCTTTACTTTAGGACTAGGTTTTGAAATCACTATTTTAAGTGTACCTAGTACTTTTCTGCTTTTTGTATATTGATTTGTCATCATATGTAATGCACAATAAATGTTTTTTGAATTTGAATTATTATTATATGGATTTAATAGTACCTAACCTCAAAAAGTAATTGTTTGTTTTGATTTTCTTCTCCTCCGAAAAATCCTGGTGACTGCTTTGGTTTTCCCTGTGACTGGTGCAAAGTAATAATGTGCAAAAAGTGTGCTAATATTGGATCTAGTGAGATTCGAGCCATGGCAACCTGAAGTCGTTCTATTCCATATATCTGTAAAGAATGTGCCTCTAAACTTAATAACCTCTATGGGATTGAGGTTAGAGTGGCTTCATTGGAGCAACAAATTCAGGAGGTTCAAGCTGAGGCCAAGAAAGCTGTAGGATTCATGAACACTATGAAGTCATTCTGTGATGATATCAAATCTATTAAACAATATTTTCAGAGCTCATTTGTAGAGCTTAAAGCAGAAAGGTCTTCAGTCAAAGCATCTATTTCTCAGAATCGGAGCGGTCCTTTGTCAGATGCCTCCGATATGGATACAGTACTGGCTGAGATGAATGACAAAGCGGAGAGAGTAGTGGGGGATGTTGGTGTCAATTGATAAGGAGAGGGCACCCGAGGAGTAGTCAGATTGGGTAGAAAGATGGATAACAGATTTCGTTCACTTAAGGTAATATTTTCCAACTGTATGATTGCTAAGAATGTACAAAGGGCAATAAATATATCTTCAGTTCATACTTATAAAGTTAGAAGTGACCTTACCCGGACGCAAAGGAAGCATATGAAGAAGGTGATTGATAATAATGAATAAATAAATTAATAAACGTAAGGAAGAAGGGGAAGGTAACTTAATAATTAAATATAGAATTAATGTGGCCTATATAGCAAATGGAACCAATTCTAGAAACCAGAGAAAAAACATCAACTAGCCCCAGAGCAAGTTTTTTGTTTTAATACTGGTGGTCTAAGAATAAAAATTAAAGAACTGCATCATGCTATTTTGGGTTCTAATTATGATGTCTGGGTATTCGTGGAGAGCTGACTCTCTGATGATTTTTCTGATGCTGAATTGGTGTGATAGATCCTGTGTTATGAGCAATAAATCCCGTGGAGGAGATATATTAATTTATATTAGAGATTGTATTCGTGCTAAGAAACTTGGATTGGAATATGACCCAATTCAACAATTATTTTTACTGTGTAGGGTGGGTAGTAGTATCTTCATACATTCCCCCCGGTTTAGGAACTGATTCCTATAAAAAAACACCGCCAGTCAGTTGACATTCTGAGGCAGCAATATACAAATTTTATTTTTTATATTTTTGGTGATTTTAATGTTCCTGATGCTCTCTGCGAGAATGATGACTCTGGCGTGATTGTTAGATGCCCTCTTAACTCAAATGGGTTAATTTTGGGTCAATTTTATGCCTATCTAAATTTTTTTCAGAAGATTTTAATACCAAATGATAGGCTCGTTTATTTGGATCTTATTTTTACCACTTTACCATGTCAGATCATCGCTGGTTAACATTTGAGCTTAGCTCAATAAAGGCGCCCAGGAAGCTTTTTAGGGATCCCCGAAGGACGGATCGAGCTCAGTTCCTCGTCCGGCTTCGGGAGAACCTACGGGAAGTGGAGGGGAATACGCCTAAAGACAATGACGGCCTGGAAAGTCGTATGCTAGGCCTACAGACCGCCATAACTAAATCCTTTGAAAAATCTTGCCCTCTTGAGGCATCACAACAACAGCCAGGGGAAGCCACAAAATGGTGGAACAAAGAGCTGGGAGAACTCAAGAGGACAGCGAGAAAATCTTTCAACAGAGCAAAAAGAACTAGAACTCAAGCCGACTGGGAGCAATACGGCACCAATCTGCGGGAGTTTAAAAAACTAGTAAGGAAAAAACAGAGGGAGGCCTGGAGGGTCTACTGTGAGGAGATCGAAGATCACTCGCAGACTGCACGGCTCTACAAGTTCCTCGCAAAAGACAAAGACCGCGACCTAGGTCTACTAACAAGGGAGGACGGCACTAAGACCGCTAACCTACAAGAGAGTCTTGAACTGCGTATGCAGACCCATTTCCCTGGTTGGTCGGTAACAGACGACAGGAACTGGCCAGACGAGACAAACCTTCAACCTACTGATCTGGACTGGCAAAGTGCCAACCAAATAGTTAGTAAAGACAAAATACGATGAACAGTACTAAGCTTCTCACCCTTCAAATCGCCAGGTACTGACGGCATCCGTCCAGCTCTACTACAGTGGGGCTTGGACGAGTTACTGCCGCACTTGGTAAAGGTGTTCTGGGCATGCCTAGCGCCGCGCTACATCCCGAAGGCATGGAGAGAGGTAAGAGTGGTGTTCATACCAAAAGCAGGAAGGATGGGTTACACTGTCCCCAAAGCCTATCGACCAATCAGCCTAACATCTTTTGTGCTGAAAACTCTGGAGAGGCTGTGTGAGCGATATTTGAGGGACTGCGTACTGGTCAACCGCTGCATCCCAACCAACATGCGTACACTACGGGAAGATCGACCGACACGGCCTTGCATTCAGCAGTAAGCCGGATAGAGAGATCGCTGGACAATAATGAGTCCACCTTAGGTGTATTTATTGATATTGAAGGTGCGTTTGATAAAACCACCTTTGGAAAAATCAATGCTGCCTTAACAAACAGGGGCGTCCCTCCTGCTGCCAGTGGCTGCATTTTCAACATGCTCTCGAAGAGACGCGTGCAAATAAAGGTGGAAGATACTGCAGTGAGAGGCATCGTTGCCAGAGGCTGCCCGCAGGGAGGCGTTCTGTTGCCACTGCTATGGAACCTTGTTCTCGACAGCCTCTTGCATCGCCTCAACTCAGATGGATTCTACACCAATGCATATGCAGACGATCTTACGATACTGCTCAACGGAAAGTTTGAAGGAGTCCTGTGCAATCGAATGCAGAGTGCCCTTCGCTTAGTCGGAAAGTGGTGCAGGGAGCACTCTCTGTCTGTAAACCCCAGGAAGACGCAGATGGTGCTCTTCACCAGAAAAAGGAGGATGGAGCCACTGCGACCTCCGACCCTCCTAAACACACAACTAAATTTTGCATCTGAGGTAAAATACCTTGGGGTCACCTTCGCTGCTAAATTAACCTGGAATCTTCACTTAGAACGAAGACTAAGGCATACATCTCTTATGAACAGTGCCGCAGGACCGTGGGTAAAACCTGGGGGATGAAACCCAGGGTCGTAATGTGGATCTATACTGCCATCATAAGACCTATGATTGCCTATGGAGCCGTAGTTTGGTGGCCCAAAAGTCAACAAAAAACGGCAATGCTTAAGCTCAGTCAGGTACAGAGAACTGCCTGCCTAACTGTAACGGGAGCTATGAGAACAACCCCAACCAGAGCCATGGAAGTAATGTTGTGCCTGCCTCCCCTAGATATTTATCTAAGGGAGGTGGCTCTGACTGCATTGCTAAGGCTCAAAGTCGTTGGTGTGCAACCTAGCATAGAATGTGGAGAGACTAGGCGCCACTTGTGGGAAGGGGCAGTCTTAAGACTGCCACTACTGCAGGTAAGTGCAGATAGCATACCTCCCAAGTTTGTCTTCGACAGACTATATGATGTACAAATAAAACCATTTGAGCCTATAACCGAAGGTGCGGTTAACATTTTCGTGGATGGCTCAAAAACCAAGGAAGGAGCAGGCTGTGGAATTTACTCCCGAAGCTTGCGAATTGAACTTAAATGGCCTATGGAGGGACATGCAAGCATAGTTCAGTCTGAACTTGCTGCAATATCCATAGCCGCAAAAGAGATTGTTCGCAGGAATACTGAGAACAAGACTATTAAAATCTACACAGATAGTAGACAAGCACTACTGGCTTTGAAAAGTTGTGAACTTAAAGCCAGGTCAGTACTAGAATGCCATAATTCACTGGAGGATGCTGCACGCAAAAACAGAATTTCTGTGTGCTGGGTTAAAGGACATGCACAGTGCGAAGGTAACAAATCAGCGGACAAATTGGCTAGAAAGGCAGCCGGTTCAAACATTATCGGAGCCGGCTCTTCAAACCTACCTGTCGCGACGATGATACATATGATAAAAAAGATCACCCATGAAGACTTTAGGGCAAGATGGGACGAAACAACTAACTGTCGACTGGCCAGGGAGTTTTTAAGCTACCCTAATGAGTCTGCAGCAAAAGCATACCTGGATATGTCAAGGAAGACCCTACGACTCGTGGTGGGGATTCTGACTGGACACTGCCAGCTAAGGAAACATCTCCACACAATGAGATTATGCGAGACACCTATATGTAGAGGCTGTGAACAGGAGGACGAAACATCTGCTCTGCGATTGCGACGCTGTTTCGGAACTAAGGGAATCCATTTTGGGAGAACGATGGCCAACCATGGCTTTTCTTAAAACAGCCTCCACGGGCAACATCGCCGCCTTTTTTACAACACTAGGCTGGACCCTGGCCTAGATGGATTGGTTGACCCGGAGAGGACGCACAGGGGGTCCAATGGGGCCTAAGTGCCGCGGCCTTTCAAGGCCACCCTCTCACCATTTCCAGATTCCAGACCACTGGGAACGATCTGTTGGTAGCTGAGGCCTTTGTTTATATTTTTGGTAAATCGCAGAATCACAAGGCATATAACTTTCCAATTGACCTGGAAAGTGAGCAGGCTAAATCTTTAGAATATGTAGATTTTTTTACGACTTTAAAAGTGGTGATTATTTGGGTATTAAGAGTTATTTATGTGGAATCAATTGGGATCAGGTTTTAAATTGAATTTACATCGATGAAGCTGTTTCAATTTTCTATCATATAGTAAATATGGCCATAGCTTTGTTTGTTCCTCTTAAAAGATACAAAACCTCACATCTTCCCAGTTGGTTCTCAGCTGAGCTAATACATTTAGTTCAGCAGAAGAAAATTGCGCACAAAAATTATCAATGCAGTCAAACTGCAGTTGACTATGAGCTATTTTCAGGTTTAAGAGCTAGATGTAGGGTTCAAACCTCGGCCCTAACAGATGTTTGTTATCAACATTATATTTAAAATTTGGACGAACTGCTTTTTCCTAATCCTAAGAGCTCTTGGTGTAAGTTTAATGCTAAGAGAGCAATAAATAAAATTCCCAGTTTAATGTTCCATGATAATCAGGAATTTGTAGGCTGTGAGGAGATTGCAGAAGGTTTTGCCCAGTTTTTTGACACCGTATATAATCAAGATAAGAATGTTGATAGTATGACTTTTCACCAGACCACTGAGAATATGACCATTTCCAATCCGCAGCCATTAGTAAAATTGATTTTTGACAAAATCTTTCGTTTACCACCTCAGGTCAGTACAGGTCCTGACGGTCGATGTGCGGAACTATTTTTTAAAGAACTGTGTTTGTACCCTTTCCTAGCCTCTTTTTATTCTGTTCATGAGATCTTTGGATTTGGCAGTATTTCCATCCCAATGGAAACATGGCTTTGTGATACCAATATTTAAATCGGGGGATAATTACAAAGTATGTAATTACAGGAGCGTGTGTATACAGTCTGTCATTCCAAAACTTCTTGACAGCCGTATTTATGACCAGATTTATTATTGCAGTAAGGAATTGTTCCTGAATGAGCAACATGGTTTTAGTCTTGATGCGTCTACTGTGACTAACCTGTTGTTGTTCCATGATGCTCTCTTGAATGCTTTGGAGAGGGGTCAACAGGTGGATGTCATTTACACGGACTTTTCCAAGGAATTTGACAGGGTCGTTCTCGCTATCTTGCTGGAATAATTAAAGCTCTTTGGCTTTTCTGATTGTATGGTGTCTTGGTTTGCAGGTTTCCTCTCTGATAGATCTCAACAGGTGCGGATTGGTGGTGCCAGATCACGGTGTTTCAGTGCGCCCTCTGGTGTACCTCAAGGGAGTCATTGTTCACCTTTACCGTTCCTTATTTTCATAAATGGCATTTCAGTGCGTTTTAAGATCAGTAAATTCTTGCTGTTTGGCGACGATTTGAAGTATTATAGAGTAATGTGTTTGGATGAAGTTATGATTCTATTGCAAGAAGACTTAAATAGGGTAAGTGAGTGGTGTGTCAATAATGGTTTATCTTTGAATGTGGGTAAATGCAACACAACAACAATATTATAATTAAATTTTCAAAAGACCTTGGTTTTGTGTTACGTAATTGTAGGGAGCCTGTAAATTCAAATTTAATATGAGAATTTCTAAGGACCATATGTATGAGGATGCAATGGGTGTATTAAATATGAAGAGTTTAGGTCAAAGGCGTTTACTTAGCGATCTGTTGTTTGTGTATAAGCTTTTGAATGACCCTGTGGTTTGTCCCGAACTTATCAGTAAAATTTCATTTCATGTTCCATCTCGTAATCTAAGAGTAAACCGATTGTTTACTTTACCTCATCACAACACCAACTATGCTATGCACTCACCTATTGAGAGAACATTGAGACTGGTATATTCTAAGGGCATTGATATTTTGGGAATTTCCTTATCTCGCTTTACGGAACATATCAGGGAAATAATTTGATCTTTTTTTTTGTGTAGTTGGTTTAGATGTAACGCCTTCATTTTAATTCTAAGATTGTTGTTAAATTTAAGTAAATTAATTAGTAAATGCATTATGTTTGTTATTGTTACAGAATAGCTTTAAATTATATCTGTTGATTGTTAGGTATTATTTATATAATTAAAATTGTTATTATTTTTGTAATGGGGTTGATCCCGTATATTGTCACGAATTGCGTTTTTTATTCGTAACGCGACGCGTGCAAGGGAATAGCTCAGATTCGGAATCGCTCTACGTCAGGTGAGAAGAGATGATAAAGGAGATACGTTGATAAAAACAATAACAAGTTTATTTACAAACAAATGTAACAACAAACTGGACGTGAGCAATAATAAATGCGTGTTTTGTTCATAGATGAATTAAGAGTTTACACTATATCCAATTAATACTAAATGCATGCTTTCTCGCGTGAGGCTTAGTTTAAAGTGTTTCTAGGCCCTTGGTCACTGTTTTATTAATAAAGTCTATGCGAGCTGGGTTGTCTTTTATTTATGTATTTTTTTTTAATATTTATCTGGCAAGTCTTTTAGCGTCTCTCACTGACGGAATAGTTTAATTTAAATTTGACACAGATTTCTGAATCAAAGTCAAAGTCAAAAAATGCTTTATTGTAGGAAGAATCAGGTTTCTTATTTACAAAGCTTCTTGGTTTAGACTATCCTAAATATAAGTCAAAAATGTGTTTGAAAATATAATAAACATAAGTCAAAGACATAAAAATAAAAACTTAAAACCTAGTTAAAAAAAATACAGAGATACAAGAAATAGATAAACAGAAAAAACCACGACCAAAACTACATAGTTATGTATAGCAAAAATGAATTGTATATTAATATCATTATCACTATCATTACTTCACCATCATTATTATCATTATCAACCACCATTATTATTATCAAAAGACCGCATCTGCAAAGGCTAGATTTTTCTTACGCAGACGTCAACAATAAATAAATAGATGCAAGCGTGCAATAGATAAATCGAAAATGCGACAGAGGTGAGCAAGCTCCGGTACAAAATTTACACAGCCGCAATAGAGATCAAACCCCGCTCAAAGTAAAGTAAAAGTCAGAGACAATGAATTGAGGGTGCAGACAAAACATACTATGTTCAGCGAAGAGACGCAAAACAAAAAGAGGAAAGGTATAAGACTATTCCTCAAAGCTGTCCTCAAAGTATTCCCTCAGTGAGTAATACGCTCTTTTTAACAGCAAAGACTCAACCACCCGTCTAAATTTTTTGAATGGCAGTGATCTTATGCTACCCGGCAAGTGATTATACATTTTTTTGGCATTATGAAGTATTGAGTTTTTTATTTGTGTTGAGTGGGGTATTGGCAATGGTATGTTTCCTGTTTGTCGGGTGTTATAGGCATTTGCATGTTCAGCAGAACCAAACTTTTTATACAGCAGACAAACTGTTTCCAGAATGAAGGTACCGGTCAGAGTTAATATTTTGTGTCTAATAAATAAAGGTTTACAGGAATCTCTGACTTTTGCATTGCACATATATCGTACTGCACGTTTTTGGAGGACAAAGACCACACTTAGTTTACCCTGGCTAGAATTTCCCCAAAATGATATGCCATATTGTCAAATATAATAATTCATAAAGCTATTAACTAATTATCACCCTGTCCCAAATTTGAACTTGAACTTGGGAATTATTTAATAAACATTAAAAGCAAACTATAAACAACGCGAGCAGTCAACGGGAGCGATTATGAACCTTAAGCATGCAATGATCAGCAATTTCTCTAATATAAATACACTGGCAAACCTTCAGTTCGTCAGACCTTTGGTCTCACCTAAACCAGCTCCAGGGTTAGTCACATGAATGCTTTTGGTTCAATCCGCTCTTTGGTTAGTCACATGATTGCCAAAGTTATAATCCTTTTCCTACCCCAAACCTAGTTCTTGGTTAGCCACATCGACTGCTAAGTCTAGGGGTTTCATTAACCACAGTAGAAAAGTCGAGTCTGTCAAAGTTCTTCGAGTGAAGTTTCTAAGTAGTCTGTCAAGTAGTTCAAAGTGTAGTGTCCAAGTGCTCTTAGATACCTTAACATTAAATAAAACGCAACACAACATAAGATAAACTATATTTACAAAGCAGTGACCAAAAAAACCTATAAACAATTCATAAAACATACCTCAAGTCGAGAAAGCATGCGCACCTTAATAATTGGGTATAGGCTAGTCTCATTAAGTTTCTGACCAGTAAACGCTGTTAAAACTCTATTGTTGGATCTTTGACCAATACACATTGTTAATCTTTTCTCATTTAGTTTATCTAATATACTTTGTTGTTTTTTTAAGTGCTTTCTTTATCTTCGCTTCTCACCTTACGTAAAGAATTCCGTACTACCATCGGAGTTATACCCCTGCACGCTGAGTAAGGCGTGGCATCGCGATTCAAACGTATGATGACAGATTGGTGGAGGCATTAAGAAAAAAATTAAAAGAACTGTCATCACGAATACTCGCGACAATATCTTAAGCGCGCTTCAACAAGGCACTTGCACTACTTTTAAATATCCCCAAAAATCCCCTTACCGGAAATTTTGATACTTTACTCGTAGATTCGACATCCAGGTTGGGTGCCGTGTACCTATGCATAGGTTCTCACAGATATTGAGGTTGCGGGATATAACAACTAGAAGAGTAGGCATCTGTGTGCATGCACCTTGAGCGGCGTTGAGGGAGGCCCGAAGTCTGCTGAATTTGGCGTTTGCCTGCGTATTTATATTCTACAAAATGCTGATGGCTGCATCATTAAGGATTAAAATCGCTCCCGTCGAACGCTCTAGTTATTTATAATTAACTGTGAAAGTTTATATAACATTTTTCAAGTTCAAGTTCAAACTTAGGATATGGTGATATTTACTTAGTAGGTGTATGCATTTTAGTAGTCCACAATATTTTCATTTTCTGAAGTTTTAATGTCTTTTGGACAAGAACTGCAATATTTATTTGAATTACGATAGGAGCATTTATTTTCAGAGAGTTTACCTTTTTAACAACTTGAACGCCAATTTTCTTGCGTTTCGTGACGTACCTGTCACAATATGTGAATGTACTGCGTACCGACGGTCGGCTCCACATTTGACACACTACATTGTTCTATATATTTGTTGTACCAAACCGGTACTGAAAGTTAGATAAATCGAATACAAAAGATACATATAACTTAATAATCTTTGATGTTGCAGGTGATTTCAGTGTTCTCTGCTCTTACTTGACACCCAGAGGCGAACGTTGGATGTCGGGAGACTTTTTAACCGTTGACAGAATAATCATGTGGTCCGACGCGGGAAAAGGTTACATGTATAAACTCCCCGCCAAGTAAGGTTTTTTAATGTTTATATTGTTCTGGTTAAAATTACTTTCTGTTTTATGAAACATGTTAGTGATGTTTTGGTACTCCAAACAGATACAATATTTTATCATAATACAAATATTCGGGTCTCAAATTATTTGATTATTCAATTCAGGTTTGTGGATAATGGAAATTGTTGTTGTTTGGTGTACCTTTATCTGTTTTAGAAGCACTTTAAATATTTTGACTTTACTATTTACATTGAGCATACACAATAAAAGGTTGTGGGCACTTGTGTAATGTCATGGATTAACCACTGGTCATTGGTAATCTATTCTGCAATAGTGTAGAGAAAGGGCTGCTGATAAAATGCTCTTATAGGTCTCTCTGGTCCCTAACAGAATTAATTATACGAGAATCTCACTAAATGGTTGTGGTTATGATTTTTTAAATATTTTCGCTCGGTATTAGTATTATTTCTTAGGGCATGTTAGGCATCTAATTTTTTGCTTAACCTCAGAGGATATGCAAACAATGTGAAATTGCTACGCGCAAAAAAAAATAAAAAATAATTCAGCAGAGTTTCAAATTTCGGATTAAAGAGATAGAGTTTTCCCCTTTTTATTTTAAAATTTCAAAAACGAACCAAAAGTTAAAAAAAAAGCAAAGAATAAAATGAGAAAAGAGCACCACGGTAGTAATATATTAGAGCAATCGAAATATTACAACTATAACTTAATATTAGTTATGCAAAAAACTAAAAAAGGTTCAGTTCGCCCAAGGGAAGCCGACATCATTAGTTAAAAATAATATTACAGCCTTTTAGAAAGAAGAAATAAGCAGTCCAAGAATGTGGAACGAGTTTGGCACAGCAAAATAAACGTACATAATCGTTGAATGCAATAAATGACAGCAATAGTACAAAAAACAAATAAATGAATGTAATTAAATAGATTGTTCCTAGTCTGATACAGATAATACCATATTGATAAAAGTTTTAAGTATGGTCCAGATAATGAACAAAAAGCCCTAAAATAAACTTTAATGAAAAATCATACTAAGCAAATTTGAGAAATAAATGGTCTGAGTGACCTTCCATTATTATTGTCAAATAAAAAGCGTAACCCTTCCTGAATTTTAATAATTCAAGAGAGAAGTTCAAGTACGGTCCACATAATGAACCAAAAGCAGTAAAATATGTTTGAATTAAAACTTCGCACTAAACGAATTTGACAAATAGATAGTCCGAACGACGTTCCAATATTAATAATAAAAAGATAGGGTGCCTCTACCTTTATTTTAATAAATCGAGAATAAAGCTCAATAAGGTAAACAACAAGGAACGAAAATCTGCGAAAATATGTAATCTGCATTAAAATACGCCATCTTATGAACGAAAATTAATAATAAACATAACTGCATTACCTAACTATTAACAACCGAATTTCCCGGTTTAGTGCCTAATTAATAGTTGAAATCGACTACCTATACGAATCACTAGAAGTTAATTACAAGATTAATTATTAAAATTAAAGATAAAAACAATAATTCCCCATTGCATCAATTCTAACTTCGGTAATAAAATAAATTCCATGAAATTAGCGGTTTTTTGGCATTAGTAACAACCTATGGCTGTAAACAATAGATGCCTTTGATAAAGCAGCATAATAATCAACACTTAAATTTTACCCTCGCGGCTAAACCGCTACGGAAAGGTCAAATAAATTGAACTACCAAATTATCGAAAATCTACATTAAGTTTTGTCGGAAATAAAATAAAATTATTAATTTGGCTAATCGCAAAACCCCGTGAATAAATAATAATGACTATTTCATTCAAATACAAAACCTTCAATTATCCTACTTAACTTGACATCATGCCGATCAATTAAGCTAATAAATCGAGACCGAAATGAAAAATAACGATTAACTAAATCGAGCGCGAAGCTCCGCGAGTAAATACACAGGATTAAACCATCCGAAAACAAAACCCTTATGCCTTAATTACTCTCTAATTAAATTGACGTCACGCCGATTAATTAAGTTATTGATCGAGTCCGATATGAATGAAAACGATTATTTTTAATGATTATTAAATCATAAACTAGACCATCTGAATAACAAAAGGAAACCTTCAACTTTAATTAATTTCTAATTGGGATGACGTCACGCCGATCAATTAAGCTTATTAAATAGGATCCGAAATGAACGAAAAGCGAAATAATACAACCATGCAAATACTAAAGACACAAGAACGCAAAACATCTGTAATTAATAATGAAACTTACCTCTTAAAATGAGGGAACACTACGCGACCCAAAGCTAAGTACCACAATGGCGGCCGAAATTAGACAAAGCCAATTCCAAAAACCTCGTCCAACGAGTTATTCCTGCATCTACGGCACTAAAACTAACGAGAACGAATCGAAATGGCCAACGTTGTTGATCGATAAAATCCAACTAATGTATCCGGGATTAAACCAGATTTTTAAATGAATCGACCGAAAAGCTTGGCTAGCAAAGGACCCGTACCAGGCGGAGAACGAAGGGGTCGTCTCGCGCCTGAAAAATGAGAACGACCGACGCGCAGAGTTCTCACATCATGCAACCAACAAAGCATGAAACGACAGAGAGTATGACGAAGGCGCCAGATAGATGAGGTTGTATTAAATCTCGAATCTAACTGTCGAACTGAAACGTAAACCCGAAATAGTTCCTGGAGCGTACTAGAAATTCACTTCTAGTTAGCGACCAAAACGGAATGTCACAAAACATTATGATCACCTTATTATTTGTTGTCCTTGGAATGTCTATAATTATAGATCATTTCATCAAATAATATGTTTTAATGATAGTCATTTAGTAAAGCATTTTTGGCATATCCTCTAAATTTGGTAGATGTGGCTGGCGTATATCCGCAATGTCATCATTTTATTAAAATTAAGAAGCCATAAACACATTTATCTCTGTAGACAGTATACAGGGTGTCCCGAAATTAGTGTAAAAGATGTTAACAGCGCATTCTACATATAAAATATCCTCTAGTTTCTTTAATAAACAGCCCTTAACGGGTTTCCTCCTGAAGATGGTTTTTAATCCATATTTTCGAAACGGTTACAGCTATGCCTTTGAAATTTTGGTGTTAGGGTAATTTTAGCATGCGGATTATATTTCTCAAATTAGAAAATTCAAATTTTAGTTAGAGGCGTGGTAAATGCAACTAAACTGTCTTAACATTTTTGTGGGTTCACTTTTAATTTTTTTTCTTTTAAGATCTGAAAATCTGGGTTTTTCTACGTAAAAAAGGTACTCTTGATTTGTATCATTAAGATACATCGTTTATGAGAGAATTGGCTTTGAAAATATTTTGTCGCGTTATTGGATGATGATAAAATCCAAATGTATGTAGTATTTTTTTCTAGTTGGCTATATTACATGCAATCGGATTTTATCATCATGCAAGTAACGCAACAAAAGATTTTCAAAGTCAATTTACGTAGAAAACCCCAGATTATCAGATTTTAAAAGAAAATGCTTTAAAAGTGGACCCACAAAAATGTTATGGCAGTTTAGTTGCGTTTACCACCCCAAATGTCAGGCATCTGATTAAAATTTGAATTTTCTAATTTGAGAAACATAATCAGCATGCTAAAATTACCCTAATACCAAAATTTCAAAGGCATAGCTGTAACCGTTTCGAAAATATGAATTAAAAACCATCTTCAGGAGGAAACCTGTTAAGGGCTGTTTATTAAAGAAACTAGAGGATATTTTATATGTAGAATGCGCTGTTAAAATCTTTTACACTAATTTTGGGACACCCTGTATACACAGTATTTTAATGCATAGATTTTACATTTTTATGTATTAATTAGATATATATATTAAATTAGATTCGATATAAGCTGTTATGATTTGTTTTAACAACATTTTAGTAACTCATTTTGCATTGGAAGAGCATGTTCAACTTTGCAATGAATCCATACTTTTAACGTTCAAGAAAAAAGCTTTTGAAATAAATATAAAATAGAATTTATCATTTTACACTACACCTATTTTTTCTAGCATTTTTTCATGCGATAAGATAACCGATAAATATGCAATAGACCATTTTTGAAACAAAGTTCGGCATGTTTTTCTTTTAAATTTAATTTAGTGTTTTTTTTCCAGTAAAATAATTGTAGTTACACTAATATACAAACAGCTCATGTCTCAGTGCCTAATGTTTATTTATGTTGGAGTTTTTTAGTTTTTATTTAAAGCACCCACTCATTAGCCAAGCAAGTCATATTAACCAATTGATTTTTTTTTTGTTTTCGTTATTCTCATCTGGACGTGAAGAAAGCTACGTGGAAAGAATATTAACAATAGGTAGAGGATCACGTCATTTTTGAGTGTGTTTTTCTTTCTTTTTTTTTGTTTCTTTTCGCTTTTTTATTTGCTTCATCGCTTAGAGTAGTGTTGAGAGTTCGATTATCATAAGATTTTTCATTGTTGTATTAAATTTCAACAAGTAATTGATTGTTAAAGATGATCATCATAATGAGAAAAAAACAGCATCGATCTCGACAAGTGAAGAAAAATTTAAGAAACACGTTTCGGTAAAAAAAAAGTGTTTTTAATTAAATTTTTTTAGGCATTTTGTTGATTTCGAGCTCAATTTCAAACCATTGATTGCTGAACACTCTAATTTAAAGCATAAATGACAATAAACGTGATTTTCGTTTAGTTTTAATATTATGTATTACCAGATTTTGTTTACAGATAATTTTATTCGAGATGGAAGGGGGCGCGAAAACAATACAAAATCAACACATTTCTGAATAGTTTACACTATATTGAAAGTACATCTGTACAAATTCTCTCGTTATTTGGGTTCATGGTTCGACTGTACTATATAGGTTGTCATAGGATACCAAATCGAACAATACGAAAAATGCTATAAATGATTGCATTTACCCTGATATCTGAATAGGACAATATTAGAAAGCAATCTATGGCTCGAAAACTTCCCTACTTAACGTCTCAAGTGAAAACGATAGGGAACACAAAGTGTTAAGCTGGATTTATAGATTAACATAACATAAGCATAGCATAGACATAGCATAGCATAAGCACATTACAAGAAATGGTCGGTTTGTAAATGGGCTTGTGTTATGTTGCGCCTGAGCTGTAAATCGAAAATATTGTAATCCTGTAATTTGTCCAATAGCAGGCGGTAAAAACCGATGGAGCTATTGCTGCATTTAAGTATGTTTTTTTTTTGTGTTTGTGCAGGCATATCTGTTTATGCACAGTAGTGTATCATTCTAGCTGCATTATTCTTAAGTTCCCTGTCTATTTTTGAGTGCGTTGACACTTTGGGCTGTCACTGTCTGTTCTTCCAGTGCATTCCATGAATAAGCAACCCGGTTGCTTATAAAGTTTTTTTTAGTAAATTTTGCTGCTTTTTCTTTTTCGAGTTTTGTGGAGTGCCCACGAAGATTGTTTTGGTTTTGTATGAAGATCTGTCTGATGTTGCAATTATAGTAGCCACTAGTGATTTTGTATGTTTCAATTAAGTCTCCTCTATGTCTTCTATTCCTCAAAGTTGTTAGTTGTAGTTTTGTCAATCATTCTGTGTATGGAAGGTCTCGTAACTCTGGTAGTATTTTTGTAACTCTTCTTTGTATTTTTTTTTTCTAAAACCTCTATGTCTTTGACATAATATGGATTCCAAACTGAGAAAACATACTGAAGCTTTGGTCGAATATAACTTTTGTATAGTTTGCTTATCATTTCTGTTGAGTGGCCTTTAAATACTTGTTTAATGAGATATACAACTGAATTGGTCTTTTTGGCAATCTTCAGAATGTGGTGTTCCCATTTTAAGTCTGAGATTATCATGACTCCCAGATCGTTTTGTTCTGTTACGGTTGTCAATATCTGATTGTTCACTTTATATTCTTCATTTGGATTGTTTGGACTAATTCTCAAGACTGTACATTTGGATTCATTCATCTTCATTCCCCAATCTGAAGACCATTTCTCAACAGTCTTCAGGTCAGCCCTTAGCTTCCCCACATGCTCTAACAGATTTGTATAGAGTTTCCCATCATCTGCAAAGTTCTTCATATTAGTTTCAATGAGATTCGTAAGATCAAACAAATATGATGTAAAGAGCATTGTGCCCCATGACTGAACCTTGCACAGCTCCACTACTCACAAGGTGATCACTTAACAACACACCATTTACTCTCACTTGATAACATCTCTCATACAGTAGGTCTTCTATTAGTGTTGAGAGTTGGCCTCTCACTCCAAAATACTCCAACTTACCGAGAAGTAGATTATGCGGGACTTTGTGAAATGCCTTCTCATAATCTAGATATATTATGTCTGTGGGCTAGGATTTGTCATAGTTGTCTGTTCAATCTTGAAGACATTCTAACAAATTTGTTGTTGTAGAACGTTTGAAGAGAAATCCATGTTGTGAGGGTGGTATGAGATTTTCTTCGAAGAAAAATGATGTCAGTTCTGCCACAATAATCTTTTCCATGCATTTTAGTGGATTGCATGTCAAACTAATGGGCTTATAGTTTTGTTGCTTGTGACGGTCACCCTTTTTGAACCCTTTTGTGACTATCGATTTTTTTCTCTGCTGAGGAATTTTTCCAAAGGGTTAGACACTCCTGCATAGCTTTAGGTAGTCGCAAACTAATTGACTCACTACAATTCTGCAATACAAAATTGTTGTATCTCATCCGGGCCTGGACTGGAGTCTTTTTTCATACACTTAAGGGCTTGTTTGACTTTTTCCTCATTGAAGATTATTGACTCAAAGGAGCGTTCAACCCTTGTATGGTCTGGCAAAACAGGGAGAGTAAGGTTGTTCTGAGAGAAGGCCTGATCAAACTGTTCAGCAAACTTTTCAGCCATGGTTTTGCTGTCTAAAAGCTCATTTGTTTTGGGGTCCTTCAGAATAATTGTGGTCACTTTTGAATTCAGATTTTCTTTTGGGCGAGTCAGCATTGACTAACCCATGCTCATATCTTTTTATTGCCTCATCTAGTTTCTGTTTTAAAGCATTGTTCTGTATTGTATAGACAATGTAATTTTCTTCTGTTCTGTTGCCTCTGTATTTACCCATAACTTTCTTTTTTTGTTGATTTCTCTGGATATTTTCTGGTTTATCCATGGTTTACTCATACTGACCTCAATGGTATGTGTTCATGTACAGCACTCTTCAAAGTTCTCTCAAAGCTCTCATATTTAGACACATTTAAGCTTTCAGGTTGTTATCTGATAAAGTCATTCATTTTGTTGTAGTCTGCAGTGTAGAAGTTTCTTCTCTGGACTTTATGAGTTGGCTTTGGTGGAAGTTTAAGCTGTGTTTTGGCATTAATAATAACATGATCGTTGCGGCCGATAGGAGCTTCCGATCTTAGTTCATAAATGCTCTTTGTGTCACTGCAAAAAAACAAATCTAGCAAAAAACTCTGATTGTTCCGGAAACGAGTTGGAAAATTTATTATTTGAATTGCATCTGATTCTTGGTACATATCCATGAAGTTTTGAGTTTTCTTATCTAGTGGAGAAACTGTAATGTTGCCCCCAATTTA
The DNA here is from genome assembly GCA_016904865.1 of Pissodes strobi. Classification (NCBI taxonomy): domain Eukaryota; kingdom Metazoa; phylum Arthropoda; class Insecta; order Coleoptera; family Curculionidae; genus Pissodes; species Pissodes strobi. Next base: position 15,121 of record MU187252.1, on the reverse strand, counting down.
TGTTAGGGTAGTTAAAAATCTCCGATTATAAATGTTGGGTTTTTTGTGGTAAATGCTGTTTTGATCGTGGAGACCATTTGGGTATTGGCTTGCTCATCTGTGGTAGTTCCTGGCCTATGGATGCACGCTAAAAGGGCTTTGATTTTGGCTATTTGTATATCTAACCAAACTGCATCTATTTACACATTTGTTAAGTATTTCGGAGAGAGACTACATCTCACTTCATGCCCGTCTACTTCATCTTTAACAAAAATACGTGGTCCGCCTCCTCTTTTTTGGTTTGGCCGACCACTTCTAAAGATGCTGTAACCTGCTAGATTTATGATGCTATCATCTAATCCATCCCTTACACGACAATTGTTGGGCTTTTTGCAATTACCCTTACCTTCTATTCATCAATTTTGTTTACCACGGAACTGAGGTAGCTATACCAAAATGAGATCTCAACTACCTCAACCAGACTTAGTTTTTTTGCAAGTTTTTCTAGTATTTTGGGAATGCCATTGACGTATTTTATTATCAGGTTTGATTGTCCTTCTCTCTTTTTCTTTCCAGCTCTGCCAGAGTCTGCTTTAGGTATTTTCGTTGGTTTTCGGTTTGATCACCTTTAAGTAAACTCCATGAAATTTTTCCTTCAATGTTTTTCTATTTTTAAGAGCTTTCAATGCTTCCTGTCTTGATGGTAATATTACCTTTATTGGTCTTTTCTTTATTTGGTGCCTCCTTTCCAAGTCTATACACCTTGGCAGTTTCCGGTATTTTTAAGTTAAGTCCCACATACATTCTACTTATAGTTTCTTTATCCGCCCTCTCTTTCTCCTCTGCATTGGCCTTATCCACACCAAAAGAGATTATATTGTTGGCTCGGCGTTCTCTTTCCCTCATCTCAAATAAAGTTGGCTCTACTCCCATCTCAACCCCACTTTCTAATGGCATTTTGATGTTTTCCATTTTTTTTCTAGATTTTTTAAGGCATCAGCTTAGCTCACCGCAGGAATTTTTTTCTCAACCTGACTCACTTCTTTTCTTTTATCTGCTATATCTTCCTTTAAAGCCTTACAAGTTTCACAATTTTGTTTAAAATTTTTTAAAGAAGTATATTATAATAATTTATAAATCCTTACCATTCTCAAAAAGAACAAGCATTTATAAAGCCAAAACACCAAACTTTATTGAACATCGCATATGTCATTCTCTCAAAAGGTAAATTACGATGTTTTCATTGGTCGAACATAAGCACATAGTAGAAGAAGTTGAACATTGGTTAACTTCTTATGTCAAGCTTATGTTGTGTCTTATGTTATGTCGATCTATAAATTGCCTAACTTAAATATGAATGTTTAACTTCTTATGCTTATGCTATGCTTATGTTATGTCACTCTATAAATCCAGCTTTAATCTTTAAACTTTCACAAACTCAGTTCTGTTGCAGTTCAAGCGAAATTATCGTAGTCGCTCGGGAGAACGGGCAAGTTTCTAATCCGGACGGTAAAAGTTCTTTTACCGACGATGCAGGCAAGCTTTGGATTTTGGTTTCTTTTCTACTTTTCAAAAGCGGGTGAAAAATCACATCTTAGAAATTGGAAAACTCGATTCTAAGAGGAAAAATCTCCAACTGAACTCCCGCCCGTTCCGCCTGTCATCCTACGTCCTCTTCTCTTCTCCCTTCTCGGCCTCCGATGTCTCCCGAATTCCTCATCCTGCTACTTTTCTGACCAATCAGCATTCCTCGCGCCAAATACTTCTTTCTCAGTTTCGCTGAACGGTTACTGTAATGTCCTTTCGCTTTAAACATTCACAGGTTTCTCGCGCGGTTTGCCACCTTCGCGAATGATATTAGAGACCTCCCGCACAACCGTTATTTACATCATCCGTAAACGAAAAATAGGAAGATTCTAATAATTTATTTTTGAGAGAATAACTTGTAAATGATCTAGATGTTCCTCCGGATTCTTTGAATAAACAAGTAAATCATCCACATATGCAACTAACCCAAACTAACCCAACCCAGTCTTCATATATCTTATAAAACTGCCCACTGATGTCGACATACCAAATGGCAGCACACAAAAAACATATGTTTCCCCTTCAATTGAAAATCCCAAGTACCTTTGATGCTCTGCTGACACTGGAACTTGCCAATAGGAAGCAGTTAAATCCAAAGTAGATATACTTGGGTCTTTAAAAAAATGAAACTCTAACTTATTTAGTACCGGGTACAACATGATCAGCAACCAATCGTCGATTAATGAAACGAGCATCCAAACATACTCTAATCGATGCATCCTTCTTCCAGACCACCGCTAAAAGACTAACATTCTCAGTTTGTTCCTTCCTAATCACATTCCAACCTATCATTTCAGATATCTGACGTTTCCCCGCATGGGGAATAGGATAACTTTTTAAGTGAAACGGTTGATAATCTCTAAGATATATCTTATGTTCATATCTATTAGTTAAACCTGGCCGATCTGAAAAAGTTTCACGGAAACTCAACAGCGATTGGAAAAGTTTCTCCTTATTTACCTCTGAAAAAGTTTCTGATCTAGCAACAACGCTCTCAAAATCATCATCAACGTACCTAAAAGTACTACCTATATCAGTCAATACTTCAACTTGCTTTTCATCAGCCTCAACCGTGACCTCTGACAACACATTTTCCTCGTTGGATACTGTCAACGATTCTAATTTAGTCTGATATAAATCTTGGTTAATTAAAAATCTCAAAGTTAAAATTTCAAAATCTAAAAATCGGTGAAAATTCATTCATCCAGTCTGACCCCAAAATTACTTGTTTTGAAAGGTTGGATACCACCAAGAAAACAACATCAAACGACACTTCGTCCCATGACATATTCAGGTAAATTTGACTTATGACACTAAAGCACTATGAATACGAACGCTACTAGTCGGTAAAATTGGGATTTCAGGGTTAATTTCCAAAATCCTATCGCTGACACAACTAAAATTTGCGCCACTGTCACAGAAAATATCTACTTCCACACCACTAACCTTAGCAGCTATAACTGGCACCACCAATTGACAATCTTTAACTTCCTCCTTGGGTTCCCCTAGAAGTTCTTGCGGATTTTCAGAAAAGAAAGTCCTGTCCTGTCGAGTATTTTGTTGTGAATTATTGATGCCTGACTGGTCCAACCTACGTAAAAACTTTTCAACATCATCAATTGTACGACAACCAGAACTCAATATTCCCTTTCTAACATCCAAATCAAAATGTCAATCACTTCCTGCTCACTGGGTGGAGAATCTAAATAGTTTGCTTCTTGAATTCTTTAAAGAAAATAGTCTGCTAGAGAATCAGTATCATAGGCATCATAACGTAATTAACGAAAAACTTCCCTTTGAATTTCAATGCCCCAATATCGTTCCAAAAAAAAATCGCTTTAAAAGTCAAGAAAGTCCTTGTACGAGCTTTGCTTCAGTTCACCCCAATCAGCAGCTGAACCTCTCAATGAGCTGACTGCAAGCCCCAATCGTTTTGAAACTGGGACATCAGCCTCAAACAACAAAGTACTTAACTTATTTATAAATTGGACCGGATTAGGGCCACCATCTGGTCGAAACTGAATCGCATTGCTCCCCAAATGTCGCCAATGTGAAGCGTAATTAAAATTATTTTGTACATTGTGGCTCACCCTTGCAACATTCCTTCTTCAAAACACTTTTGCAAATGCGGCATGTCTCCGCTGACATCGTTACTCGCTCTACTCTCCTCATCATTTACTTTTTTTAAACTCTCGGCTAAACCTAAAATTTCTTTTGTACCTTTCCATTTTGATAAGCCAAAACACCCAAATTCTCAGTCAAAATTACATTATTTTGATCAAGGGAACATTTAATATCTTTCATTAACTTAGTTAAACTAAATGTAAGTAATAAAAAATAGGAAGATTCTAATTTAAATTATTCGAAAAACCAACCTGAGCCATAGATTAAATAAAGAACCCAAACTAACATTTAAAGAAATAAAATTATTATAATAATAATAATGAAATTACAGTAATAATAATGAAAAAGAGAGATCAACTGTAGCTCTACATACATCTCTATAATAGATAAAATTAATTAATTTGTGTTATATTGTACAAGGTTCAACAAGAACTTACATATCAGGCACTATAATTTATCATTGTCTGCGCATGCTTTCTACATTATTTTGCTTTCTTTGTTTTTTTGACAATCTGTTATGCTTTGCCACTACTAACCCTACTACTAACCTCTAAACTAAACTATCCATCGCCTTTTTTTACTTTCTCCCTCAGCGATTACACGTTAACTCTAAAGGTTCAATGAAACGTATTAAGTGAGGCCCACAGTTTTCATTTGCAGTTCTTGGATTAACTTTTTGTATAAAGCGTTATTTGATATAGCTTTCACATTACCCAGAAATTTGCCCGATGTTCTTATGCAAATGCACAAATCATAATTTTTTTTTGCCAGATCATTTCACGATTTTAATCAATATTTCATGTGACTGGGTCTGTTTCATCAAGCTTTAGAGTTTATCGTTGTTCAATGGAAAACCTTTAGCCATACAATAAGGTTCATTTAATTTTCAGTAGCACAGCAGATCATAAGGACTTCCATACGAAAAGTGTCGAAAGTGATACACCATTTTTGTACTGCCTTCTAAGCCAGTCAGATGGGAAAGTAAGTAGCAACGTGTCCTAAACCATATTGATTTGATGCTGACTAACACAAAATGTTGCATTTTTTCTGAAACTAGAAAATTTTAGCCCCTTTCATGTCCGCCTGCGATGAGGCTAGTAACTACCTATCGAAATGGACAAGCCAAACGGTATCTACTCAGAGGTGACTCCGAAGGTTCAGTTTTGCTATGGGCCATTCCGGACATTTCTGCTGCTCAATTGGAGGCTATAAGGTAATCATTGACAAACAACTTCATTTCCAAATCCAAAACACAATTCTTTCCTAGGGCACTGAAGTGTAATTTTAATCCAATTTCGAAACTGCTGGGCAGTAGTAAAGACGAACCAAAAACAAATGCCTTATCTAATATAAAAAAATATATATATTAAAACTGACCCAAACTAATAACCGCCAACTTCTGATACTTCGATTTTCTTTTAATTCTGTTACATTGTAATATGAAGGATATTATAGATTTGGAGTGGCCTTTTTGTTTCCTTTTATGCAATATATTTCTATAGAGCTCAGGCACCATCGCAACCAGTAGCAGCTTCAGCTACTTTAACCACAAGCTTAACCAAAGCATGGAGTTCGGTACGTCCAGACCCTGTGGGCGTTTTGGATCAAGTTGAGAGGCAAGAGAGGCAATGTAAGTAGAATATATTTGGTAAAAGTTCGATAACGATTAAAACAACTACAATTCTATATCCGACATACACTCACATGAATCACAAGTACGTTTTTAACACGGACAAATGGCCTTGATATGTAATTCTCAATATTGTGTTGTCACTATGTGAGATATGAGCAATCCGCGCGTGTATTGTATTATATATTCAAAACCATACAATTAGAACGATTTCATTTGATGATATCGGCTCTCTTCACAGATCAATCACAAAATAGTCAAATCCAGTCGAGTTAAAAAATGCTAGTTTTAAATAGTTTACAACTAACCGACAGGGTTCCCAGCGACCTGGAAAACCTGGAAATCCTGGAAATGTCAGGGAATTAAAATTGTGTCAGGGTATAGCCTAAATTTGCCTAAAAATCAGGGAATTTTGCTGAATAATCTGGAAAATCACTTGAAAATCAAATTGTTCAATTAAAATTAATTTAAACTTTTAAAAACACCCCTGTACGCACCGGCTGCCCCCCGTAAAACCAAGCAAGGTGCAAAGCCGCCTGACGCTACAAAACAAACGTAGATTTGTTTGTCCTCGTTGTACAGGGTTATTCATTATAAATGGACACCCCCCTTAATTTGGTTATTTTTAAAGATAGAGGGACAATTTTTTTATCGACTTGTAGGTAATCATCTTAATTTTTTTATTAGTTATGAAAATATTATACAGGGTGTCCCATAAGCAAACGCCAATCTAAAGTTATATTTTTTTAAATGGAACTCCCTGTATATTATTGCATTTTTGGATTCTACTTAAAATTCTAAGCATATTTATGTATGATGTTGCATCTCTAGAGCTAGTAGTTTAACAGCTATAAACAGTTGAAAATCGGTACTTTGGCTACTTTTCACCTTGGTAGCAAGAAGATCATTAGAGATGGAGTAAAATGAACTTCACATTCCTATCTTAACTTTTCAAGTGCTATCTGATGGGGCTAACTGGCAGGCGGTACCATGGGTACCAAATCTGGTACCTTGGCAGGTACCATCAGTTAGCACCATCAGATAGCTCTTGAAAAGTTAAGATAGGAATGTGAAATTCATTTTATTCCATTTTTAATGGCCTGCTTGCTACCAAAGTGAAAAGTAGCCAAAGTACCGATTTTCAACTGTTTATAGCTGTTATAACATTATACATAAAATATGCTTAGAATTTTAAGTAGCATCCAAAAATGCAATAATATACAGGGTGTTCCATTTAAAAAAATGTAATTTTATACTGGCATTTGCTTATGGGCCACCCTGTATAATATTTTCATTATAAATAAAAAAATTAAGAATTACCTACAAGTCGATAAAAAAATTATCCCTCTATCTTTAAAAATAACCAAGTTAAGGGGGGTGTCCATTTATAATGAATAACCCTGTACCTAGAAATAGAAAAGGAGACGAACTAAATATAGTAGTTTGTTGATTAATATTTCCACCAATTGCAGTTAAACGTCAAATCGAGCATTCTTTTGGTATGATCGCTCGGATTGGAGTTGATCCGAATAGGTATCTGACGATCACGTGGGCGGAATAATTATAATTAGGCGAGTTTTAGCGTTAACCAGGTTACACCACGTGGTTACGACTTTGGTAAAGGGGTTTTTTTTTTATGGCAGTGGCACACACACACTAAAGGGAGATCCTATGGCGCTCGACGAGCGGTGTGTGTGCGAAGATGTTGATTGACACGGTTCTTGAATATTTGTAGGTTGTAATTAGTGGGAAACAGATGTCCTGGAAGTGAGTTCCACAGTGATGCAGTGCGCCAGACAAAAGAGTTCTGGTAAAGCGATGTTCTAGGTGTTTCTAGTTGTACGACGAACTGGTGCGCTCCTGCCGTCTATCGGGACTGTCTGACAGGAGTTGCCAGGGACGGGATGATGCGGGCCAAATCCTGGGAACATCTGCCGTGAAAGTATCTGTAAAACAGAGACATTTCGGCCACATGTCTGCGATGTTCCAGACTATCCAGATTCCGGGTCAACTCCGGATCGCCGACGAGACGCTGTAACGGGCTCCGATTAACTATACGCATTTATTTTTTTTCTGGACGAAATGGCGAAGGACCAAAATAAAAATTTACGTATGTGGTACCATAGTCGACTAAAATTGATCTATTTCTGGAGGGAAAATGATCAAACATCATATTATTTATTAAAATACACTACAAAAATTAGATAATTACCACAATAGGGCTAGTATTGGAAAAGCATGGAACCCAACATTAAACTAGGTATTCTAAAGCAAATATTTCATATTTATGTCTTTATAATATATCAAATGCACATGCTTTCTTTTGAACGAATTAACTTTACACACACGATATATTGTTGCAGCTGGAACCACAAAGCTTCGTTGTATATTGGTATTTTCCTCTTGGTTTTGTCCTATTATGCTGTCTTTCTAAATGGAGAAAGAAACCCTTCTTCTAATCAGTTGGCTTGTTTTCATTATTTCAGTTCGATAATACACCTTGATGGCCATCCACTGTATTCGGCCTTGCTAATTATGGTTTTTAATTGCTGATTCGAGGTATTTTGGAATCAAGAATATCTTTTCGCCTTTCTTGGAGGGTTGTGTCTAAAATAAAACAACAGTGATAGATTGTTTACAGATTAGCCGAGTAATTGGAGTTTGGACTATAATGCATGCCGCGTTATATTTTAAGGTTATTTAGGGAGATCTAACACTGTAATTATAACTTACTTTTTGTACACTTGATGGTCATTCTGTGGTAATTTTCTCATTGATTAATATTTGATAATATATTGTTTTGCTTAGGTGATTAGGGAATATTTTCATTTTGGAAATGAAACATTGACGTTTGTTAGAAATATGTCATGTCACTCCGATTTTAAACCATAGACTACACGACCGGTGGAAAGCGCATCAGATCCCTCCGTCGATATCGACTCGAGAACCACTCTAATTCGCGTTGCATTTATTGTAGGATTTAGCTATCATACGCTTGAATTTGCTGATTATATTGGATGGTATCAATGTTTAGCCTTCTACGCTTGCATATTGACGCAGGATTACACGAACTCTCCATTATTAAAGTTCGATAATATTTCAGCTCGGAGTAGATTCTAGCGACCCGAAGGAAATTGGTCTATGTTTCACATAATCTGTGGGGGATAATTTTGGCGGTATAAGTGACAGCTTTCTGGACAAGCGCGTGGTCTTCACGGTCGACACGGTTGCCAAGTTAATGCCTTGTATGGCATAATGCTATTAGTGGCGCGTGTTGATTGTAATTTTTGACTGCCGCATAACGCGTGGGTTATATATTCCCACCAAGCATATAAAAGTAGATTCTAACTGATTTAAATCATTCCGATAATGAGTCGCTTTAGCGCTTGTTTTGGCGAATCCGGTAGTATGACATCATAACTTTCTAGTACTTTGTCACAAATAGGGACGCTTCTGGCAACATAAGTAGTAAAGTATAGCCAGGCTCGATTCTCAAAGGGGGGCATTTTGACCTTGAATGTCCTTGGGTTTTTTGTTGAAGATCGAGCATTTGACCTTGGGATTGTATGACCTTGAACACCCATGGGGCCCACTTGGCCTCGGGTGTATTCAACCTTGAATGGCAGGTAGCCGAGGTCGATCCTTTTTGGCAGGTAGTCGGGGTCGATTTTCTTTGGAGCGTAGCCGACGTCGTCCTTGGAACTTTTAGTGTGACGTCAGAAATATATTGTGGTCGATGTAAAAGGTTTAATGATGCAGAGAACAGTTATTGTATGACATTGAGATAATTTGATCTTGGCTCTTGGGACTGTTTTGTGGTATGTTTTACCTTGAATGACATTGAGATAATTTGAATACCCATGAGTTTTTTTTGCTGATGGTTGTGCATATGACCTTGGGATTGCTCCAAGCGTGTATGACCTTTAACACCCTTTTTGAATTTGTGTGCCCTTGAGATAATTTGAAGCGACACCGTGTCCTTGAGGATATTTGAAGATCGGACCGATGACCTTGAACGCTCTTGAGACTGAATATTGGTTACATAATTCGGTATGACGTAACATAACCTTGATAAATATGTTCTAGGGGCTATATAAGATGCCATAATATTGGAAACAGATAACCTTTCTGACTAGTAAAGCACTGTGTTCAGTATTCTGATAGTTGCATATTGTATTATCTGTGAGGTGCATTTATTAAATGTACTACTACTTATTTCAAACAATAATGTCTCTCTCACAAGAAACAATTACCAAAATTAATGAGAATTTTGACAAATCAGTGGAACAAATAGAACGTAAACCTTTTTCATCTCTAGAAATTGGAAAGCGATATATTATAAAGAAACTACAATTAACAAATGGTCGTTTTGGGAAAAGTGTTATTGCAACATTATTTAATAAAGAAAATTGTTGTTTTTAGTTCTTATTTACCGAAAAGAGCTGTTGAAATTATTACCGAAGAAGTTGTTGATAATCTGGAATAATTGCATTATCTTGGAACTGTAATAGTTTTAAAATTTTGATTATATTTAATTATAATGAATTATCAAAATGCTGGCACGATGTTTTCTTTTGCACAGAGGGCAATATGGTCAATTTTGTAAATGAGAATCAAGTTTCATACATTAGAAGTTTAGCAGCACTGCTAAGAAATATGCGTGAAGATATTATCGAATATTTGAGAGAGTGTTGACGATGTGGACGATGAAAAATATGCTAAATACCTGAAGGATGCATTAATTTTTTTGTATTGGCGCACACGTGTGTGAGAAGTTTGTTTATGATTACATTGATCTGGACACATTTTGCAGTCAAATACTTGAGGGGGATTTGAAGCTATTGGTAACTGAAATCCCACAAACTCCCAAGGACCTTGTCGATAAACATTGCTTTTATGAAGATGTAGAAGTTACATCAGTTTGATGGAACCCAAGCTTACAAGACACCTCGAGAGAAAGAAGACAAGAAAACACATTATTTACCACATTCTTGTAACTTTCTAAGACAAAACAAAACATTGTTTTCAACATTCTTATAACATTGTAAGACAATTGTATATTTGCAACATTCCTGTAATTTTGTAATATATTGAAAATTTAATCGTTGTTTTTTTATATAATATAAGTACATCAGCTCTAGAAAAAATATCTTAGTATGTATAAAATGGCACCTGTTAACAACACATTGACATGTCATATATTAAGCTACCATATTTCACGGGGTTTGGGTTCGTTCGAAAAACTAAGTCAAGTACTTTTCTAATTATTTATTAAAAATCAAAAGTCAGTGTTTTCATTTTTTTATTTCTAAAACTAAAAATCTGCATTTTTTAAATTTGGGATGCTTAAGTTTAACACTCTTGACATGGGGGTGTTCAGAACTTAAAACTAAAATCTACATGTTAATTAAAAAATATACAATTTAATTGGGTATATTTGGTATATCCATCAGATCTAACTCTACGACTTGAGACACACTTTCTGTAATGTGATTTGATACAATTCTTTTTTGCATCTATGATATTTCAAATCATATTTCGAATACCTAAAACATAGCAAACATGACATAATGGCACTTTAGTTGAAGGTTAAAAGTAGTTGTTCAAACTTAAAACTAAAATCTGCATGTTTATCTAAAATATACAATTTAATTGAGTATATTTCTAAGCACACATATTTCATAAGCACAAATATATACAATAAGGAGTTTTTTAGCTAATAAAATCAGAACTAGTAACCTAAAATACATAATTCACTTATTAATAGATTTTAGAAAAAATAGAAATCTAATCTAACCTATCGAGGGAAAACTTCATATACAACTACATACAAACTACATACTACACTCAACCATTTCATCATTGTGCTATATGATTAACTATCTCCCTTCTCTCCGAGTTATTACATGCAAAACATGCATTTTCAGGTGTTAAAATAAAAAGAGGTTTTCTACATATAGCGCAATGAAGATCACTTGCACCCCGGACAAATGCCCTCTTATAGTGGCAGTTGACATGTTCCACATGACCCCAGCCCCACATAGTGCAAGTGGATTGTACTACAACTTAAACAGAGGGCAAATGTCCCCCATCGATCGGACAAAATCTTACTGTAACTTTGGATTACACACACATCCTTATCACCAAAATTGTTTCTGACATCACTAGCACTTAGTTTGTTCACGCACACATCACCCTCGTGTCCCACACTACCCAATTCTCCTTCCACATCAGCTCCTTCGTCATCATCGCTTTCAGCATCATCGTCATCATTATTATCTTCCCAAGCGCCGTTTGGATCTATTTTTAATAGAATTATTCTTCGCCTATGGATAGATGTCACGTCGGTCAATGAGTGTTCGAATCTTAGTGGCTGACCCGATATATTAACAATTTGATCGTAATCAACCACTTCTTCTTGCACTTCACGAGCCACGACCGCTTCTTCAATTTGATTATTCTCAGCCATTGCTCAAATTAACTTTTACACTGGTACAATAAAAAAAAAATATGTTGACTGGTAAACTGGGAGTATAATTGTGTATAAAGTAGTTCGAAGTTATATAGATTGCTTCAAGTTTTTTTTTTCTCTTATATAGACAAATTGGAGGTTGATTATTTTCCAAATAAAATAAGTGACTTATGAACAAACTGGCAACCGTAACGCTCTTTGCCTTTAAAAGAAAATTAGTGAGTGCATATATAAAATTCTGGGGCGTATCTATATCCCAAACCCTCGCATTCGATTAATCCTCCAGGAACTGCAACTCTCGCCCTTATTGCGAAAACGATATAGGCATGGGAATCGAATGTTAAAAAATGTCTACCCTAATCTGTCCCTTTTCAAGAACGTAATGGCTTTTCTGCATAATTTAAGCTTCGAGGAAATAAAATTATATATTTTTAAATTTTATAATCGATGCCATCTTGTCCAAGCAGGTAGAAATACTCGAAGATACCAGAAAGTGTCTGACATATAGCTTTCAAGTGGGTAATTTACTTCTTTAAAAATAAATCTCATCAAACTAGTTGCACAAAAGATTCAGTTAATTTACGATGGACCATATCGGATTACGATGAAAGGATAATGCCATCGAAATTTCTTTTCCCACGCGGCACTAAAAATAATCTATGCCATTTCTTTGAATAGAACCCAAAAATCACCCCCTGTGAATAGGTTACGTAATGTATTCTAAGTTTTAAAACATAATTTTAACGTCTTGACATTTTTACTTTTCTTCAAGTAATTTACGATTAAGGGCATTGTGTAATTTGATATAAGATAATGGGGGTGAAGAAATTTAAGAAGGAACACAGGTCTTTGGGCCGACATGCAGAGTTGAACGAGTTTCAGTTAATCTATTGGCAAAATGTGAAAATGAGAATAATGGTTAAATATTAATATTTATTAAATTTTAAAGTATATATCTGTATACTTTATTTGTTACTTTTGAAAAAAACTTGCTTAAAACCTATTTTCAGGGATATGAAAGTTAGATGTTTTGCAATTGCACAGAAAATGTGTAGAACGGGCGCATTAAGTTCCATACGGATCCATTTAAACGCATAATTTCCATTTTGTTGCTAAAATGTGTTAGCTCACCTAACTTCTCCCAAATGTATGTAGACAGAGTGATAATAATATAGTGTTGTTATAAAGGCAATTTGGGGTTTGAGAATTCAAAAAGCTTCCAGAAAAATGCGCAAAATTAAAAAAAAAACTGCTGAGCGAAATGTGTATAATACAACCTACTATACCGTTGTGTACAAAAGGAAATGTAGGAAAGCCAGAAGAAAATGTTGGAATTCATGAAAGAAGCATAAAAAGAAGGTACCAATGGTACCATCGATATCACACCAGATATCACCTTCGTTAATAGAGGAAAATGGAAATTCTGCACTTAGCAATGAAAGTACAGGAAACCATTTAAATCTGTATCTGCCATGCACTACTAGCTCTGAAAATGTGGAATGCGTTCAAATCGAGACCGAATGGAAACATTTCGATACACACAGGGCGCATTCTAGACATAATTGTTTCTGATATAGCGATTGCTAACATAGCCACATTTTGCGCATATAATAAACGTGGCTGCCTTACAGGTTACCAAAATGGATCTGCGAGGCCATATAGTCACATTATAGCAAAATCTTGATCGATTATTGGAAACATATGTCTAAATTGTTTCCCCGTGGTTTCATCCCGGTTCTTATGTGTCACTATAGGCAAGTTTTGGAAGAAATGTATTCTTATGTGTCACTATAGGCAAGTTTTGGAAGAAATGTATTCAAATACCGGAAACATGTTTCTAATTGGACACAATACATAAAAGCGCCATGTTTTGTTAAAAAAATCCGGCATGGTTGCTGAAAAAAAATCGCCAAAAAAAGTTTCTTCTTTAATGCAGTAAGTTTTTGGCACTATGTATTTAGAGCGAAACGTAATAAGTGTGCAGCCTTAAATCATAATAAATATATTGTAATCTACTTTTGTTAAAAATTCAGAAATAAAAAATTTGTTAAAAATATTCGTTATAGCCCGTTTGTTTTTTTATTTTTTGTGGTAAAGTGCCAACTATTATCAGTAAATTTGAGTCCGCAATACAAATTAAAGTCACGTACACAGAAATGCCCATTATTAAATACCGACATTTTATATACGACTGAACAGGAAATACAATGACAATATGTAACTACGCATCTGCAGATGAATTCGAAACAAATAAACTATTTTAATTCCGTGTCCACGATCATTGTAAACTTACGATGACAGCGACAATTTATAAATAACGTCAAAGTAAAGTCAAAATATACCCTATCTTTTGTTGACAGTTACATGTACGTTTTTGAATTAAAAGAAGAGAATAAAAATGTATTTTTTCTATTCTGGTATCATAAAGAAGTCTTTTCGACACGCGCAGTAGTATCGAAAGGAAGCTCTTTTCGATACTATTTTTGTTGACTGGTTGCTATGATATTAACAATATTGTTCAATGTCAAGGCTCACTAGCAAAAATTTCGGCACCGTTTTGAATGGGATTCCTAATAATACAGACGTCAAAAGTGGCAAGATGGCCGTCCACCTTTTGATCGCGACTTGGATAAATTAATGTTTTTCATTAAAAAAACGTGCAAAATAGAAAAAATAGTATAAAATACACGTTTTAAAAGACATTTAGCGCACTTGCACGTTAGGAAACTCCCCGCAAGCGGGTCGTTTTCTAATTTCGTGCTAGTGCGAAAAATATGGTCTTTTAAAACTAGTATCTTAATATACTATTTTAAAACCATGTCTTCATTCGGGAAATATTCCGCTGAATTACACTCGTGCATAAAAATAACCAGATAATTTTGCATTCGAGCGTGTTGTCTTAGAAAAACTGCATTCGGTCATTTTCATATTTTGGAAAAAGAGCCCGACACCGAATTGTCGGTAATTTTGATGCAACTTGTGCAATTACTTCCGATAATTGCACTGTAGAAACCGAAAGAGCACGGCGATAATTGCATCCTACGTAATTCCGTTGTAAATTTACGATGACAGCGACAATTTATAAATAACGTCAAAGTCAAGCGATTATTTATTATTAAAAATCTCACGTTTCCGATTAAAGAAAGTCGTATTTTTGCGTCTCTTTCTTTTGTTTACAGTTACATGTACGTTTTTGTATTAAAAAAAAGAATAAAAATGTATTTTTTAAAACTATGTCCTCATTCGGGAAATATTCCGCTGAATTACACTCATGCATAAAAAAACAGATAATTTTGCATTCGAGCGTGTTGTCTTAGAAAAACTGCATT